>JAFIRS010005043.1:0-67426 GCA_018342105.1 Gonioctena quinquepunctata
TTTTCTCTATTTAAAAACACTTGGAAAAACCACGCGCTCGATAAATCCGATCGACACGAAAATGAAATGTCACCGTCACACTGAAGTCGATCTGAGATCTGAGCAGTGACTACTGACCCGTACGACCGCAAGGATAACCGGAAACATTATGAGAAATTGGTTATGTATAAGGAAGTAACGAAAAATTCGTTACAATATATATATATATATATATATATATATATATATATATATATATATATATATATATATATATATATATATATATATATATATATATATATATATATATATATATATATATATATATTATATATATATATATATATATATATATATATATATATATATATATTTATATTTATATATATATATATATATATATATATATATATATATATATATATATTTATATATATATATATATATATATATTTATATATATATATATATATATATATATACATTCCCATTACATGAAATTATGGTTTTATTGATGTTTGCCAGTTTTGGAAGGATCCAGGGTTCCTCATAGCCAGGGACATTTCCTAGCGACCTCGTTCATGAGTTATTTCGAGAACGCTTTCCTGCTCGTCGTCCGATGTTTCACAGTGGTTACTATTATCTGAAATTCCTGTATTTTCTATGGGAACTTCGTGTAAAATAGGTACTGGCGTAAGTTCCAGAATGTGTTCAGTTTCCACCACATTTTCTTCTCCTACATACGGATCGGGGATTTCATTTGATTGTTGATATATTCCCAACTCTTTATTCCCAACTCTTCGGGAGTGATACAATACGTCAAGGTTTCCCTTCGTATCCTCTATTGAGGTTTTTCTCGCTTTCTTTCTGTGTATCTTCTCTAGAGGATTTCCGACAGACTTCATTAATTTCCATTTTCTTGTATACTTTTGGATGATTCGCGTGAACAATTCGGCATTTTGTCTTTCCTACCTGTTGTATTTCGAAGTTGACAGGAAAGAGTTTTCTCAAAATTCTCCACGGGCCAGTATTTCGTGGAAGCAACTTCTGTGCTGGTTTTTGTCCAGCTTTGACGTTGGGGGTGTTTTCAAGTATACCAGCAATCCTATTGGAAACTCTTTCAATTTAGCTTTTTTGTTGAATTTTCTATTCGACTTTTCATCAGAAGTTCCTATTGATGCTCTGGCTTTCTCGTGTGCAACTTGCAGTCTATGGATTATTCCTGTCGCATGATTTCTCAAGGTGTCATACCGTATACCGGGTGCTCTCAAAGTTATGTGATGTGGGAGTAGCATGTCCCTGCCAAACATTAAGAAAAACGGACTTCCGTGCGTGGAAGGAAGCAGGAGTAGGGTCACTTGGGCAGAGTGGACTTGGACCCTGGGGTCAATTTTATTCATAGACAGGTGTGTGTGCCGGCTAATAGGTGGCGCGTGGCATATATGAGTGGGTGAGTGTTGGCTAGTGTCTGTGTGCCCAGGGGAAAATTGGGGGATGGCCCACCATGAAAGTGGCCCATGACGGAATCCTGGCGGAGTTGATAGACGTCAAAGGTCAAAATGACGACGGCAGACTTCAAGACACCGTTGGATCGCTTCCACCGGTGGCCGATGGCCGGAAGCTTCCTTCAACGGCCGAAATTCGGGGTGGGCCCAGCTAGTGGAGTGCAGACGGCTATATTTGGAGGGAGTTGGGTTGGGTTGAGTTGAATTGGCCCGCCATGGCGTTGGCCCGTGGGAAAATTGGGGATTGACCCGTAGAGGAAGAATTCTGGTCAAACAACCATTGGCCCACCGTGGGAAAATTTGGGGGTTGGCCACCGTGGCTTTGGCCCGTGGGAAAATTTGAGAATAGGATCGTGGCTGTGGGCCCGTGGAAAAAATTCGGGGGTTAATGTGACAGTGAATGTCAGTGGTACTGAGACTTTCGAAGCGAACTATTTTCTGAACCCAACTGTTATGGCATTAATATGGATGGGATGGAATGTTTCAAAAGAAAATAACCCATAGATATTGAGGGCAATACGTTAAAACTGGGTCAAGACACTTACGAACTGACTGAGGGCTTGAAGAGACTTCTGACTGTAAGCCAGTCAACAAATTTCAGCAATCGAGATCTTATGAACTTTAAAACGATTCTGATGTCGATTGTTGCATACAAAAAATCAAATGGGTTGAAGCTGGTCGTTCGATGTACAGTATCATTGTAGGAGGCGGTTATTTCAGATAATATTTTCAGCCAATTGTAGGTGCCTTGCAAACTAAATTACATGTAGAGTCTTTCTTTCAGTGTTCATATCACGCGAACTGCCATATTCTGTAATCTCATGTTATAGTGGGAATTTACAAGCGATAATCCATAAGTTACCATGGTCACTCATTCATAGCTGGTTTTGTACAGGAGTACTAAATATGCACCACTTCTACATGTATTCTTATGGGAGTTAAGCACACATTTTCACAAAATCGGGGACCGTTTTTGGGAAAATGAAACCGTTCAGTCCCCCACTCTAACGTTTTACTTCATACATTGCACTGCTGATTTCAGCCTGTTTGTTCCAGATCATTCTGCGGTTCAGACCTGTCTTATGGTGAACAAAAATTCTTGTAATGTCTACAGGGCAGAAATTCAACATTGTGAAATACAATGTTAGAAAATTTCAACGTTTTGGACTCCAGAGTAGAACTGTGGAGTTCAAAGTTGCGAATATACCCAAGGGTGCGGAGCCTGTGGGGTGAATGATGAATGCATTCGCTCAAATTATTCCCAAAGGAACGGAGAGAGTGGAGCCAACCGATTAGATTGGTTTCACTTTCTGTTCCAAGGATTTCGTGAATGCGTTTCAAGCCTGCATCGTAGGTGACAATTGATGATGTGTGGCAGAGAATTTCTGCCATATATCAATCAAATTCCACAGGACTCAATCCGGAAACTTTCTGTTTGGAGATAACGTCGGTTCAGATGCCTAAGGGCAAAGGTCCAAGATTCAAGAACCAAGATCCCTAAAAAGAAAGTTTCTCTCCGATCACAGCTCTGTACCTTTTGGGTATGAAAAAATAATAAGAATTTGTAATGTGTGTGGTCGATTTCCACAAACTTTGTTACCACAAACACAGTTTGAGATGAATGATGGTGACACCGACGATGACAATCTAATCAGAGAGGTGAACAAAATCAGTGAATATGTTGGATGAAATTCATAATTGTTGCCTCTCAATTTCGATGAATCGATGAACCGTCTTCATTAAATTAGAAGACCGTAGTTCGTGCTGTCGAAGATTTCAATGAACCAATGAATCACCTCCATCAACTTGGAAGTTTGTGTTCGGGCTGTTGAAATAGAAAAGAGGCTAAATTGTCCATCAAGTGTTTCCTCCATCATGTTCATTGTTCCAAATGGTAGGCCTATTCTCTATCGATATTTGAGATTCGTCTTGAATAACAATAACAAGTGGGGATTCCGAAGATTTGAACCTCCATAACGAGGCCGTGCACACATACCTCCAGTCTTTCGTAAGACTTTCTCTTGGGTTGGCTATGGAAAATGGTGTGTTCATAAGTACATTTGCGTCTGAGCTTTTGTTCCACTTGATGTGATATCAAAGTATTCCCCATGACATTGCTCAATTATTAAGATTTTGGTTTGAGATATATTATTTGGGTTGTGTTGGGTTGAGTTTCTCCGTTTCACGTCATCATGAGCACTGACGTCACAGTGACATCACTCTTTCTACAGAGGTTGAATTGAGCTGGTTATGTATACCCATACTTGGGTTGAGTTGGGTTGGATTGGGTGAAAAACAGATGTAAAAATAACATATTTATTTATCATCATATACAGATATAATTTTCGATAGTAGAGTCTTCAATTGCTGTGAAAGTCCTTCGGCGGGGCATGGTATATCAGATAAATTCCAGTTGAATTGTCCTGCTGAGTTTTTCTGGGTGAATTCATTATACTTGTAATATGTATTTCGAAGGAAAGAAATATTAATGTCCATCGACGTATCTGAAGGACGTAGTGATGTCATTCGGTACGCCTCGGAAGATGTCATTCATTCGCCCTCTACTCTGAATGTCATTTGGGGTATTTTTGAATTTAATTTAAGAATGGCTATTAACCAGTTAATAGTTTGCTCCTGTGTTCGTTTGGTATACAGCATTGATCTCCGTTCCATCAGACATCTGTGGCATGTATCTGTTTCGGATGTGTGAATCCGGGAATGATGCTCGTATAATGTATTTGTAGAGTCATCGATGGCTATAATATTTCCTTCCACTTTTTGATAAATATGTGAAATTGGTGCCGTTGACTTTTTTCTCATACATCCTGTCTGCAAAATATATATTCATCTTCCTTCTTCAAGATGACGATATCAGCCTATGTGACACCCTGGATGCTTGTTTTCTCGACCCTATCGAGGTACTCATTGTGATTTCCAAGGAATTGTTCCATTGGTCGAAATAACTCAGTTGGAAGAGCGATAAACTGAAGATCTGGCGGTCCCTGGTTCGAACCCAGGTTTCGACATTTCCATTTTTTGTTGAACTTCGCATGATATACATGCAAACTTCTCATTTTCATGTTCTTCAGTCAAAGTTGTCTTGATAGAGTTGATTGGTTGGTTGGTTGGTTGGAAGCTGACGAGCCAGAGACAGGGTTGGCACTTAGCTTCCCTTGACACTGCGACCAGCTGGGGTCTATTGTATCACTCTGTCGTCAGTGGTTCCTCATTCAAACAGGTTTGTGCCTTCAATTAGGTTTAGAAGCCTGTTGATAAGGTTCTTCGGATTCATGCCTGTTTCCGGGCTGATCTCTCCGAAGGTTCTGTGTCGCCTACTACTTAGGGCGTCACAGTCGAAGATCGAAAGACAAGAGTTAGACCCGGGGCCTCCTCTTGTCTCTTGATGACAAGCCATTCTTCAGTATCTATCCCTATGTCCTGGGTTTTGATGAGCTGAAGAATCTTTTTGGTTTCCATTTTACCAAATGGCTTTGGAATCCACTCTGTTTCCGGGAGTTTCTCCGTAGGTGTTCGACCATCTGCTGATCCCTCCTCGGTTGGGTTTACGGTTTCTGGTGCCAAGTGTGATTCAACTGGAATCTCCTCGACTTCCATACCCGCTATCGGTGTTGGGTCCTCTTCAACTGGAAGTTCCCCAGGGTTGTTTGATAGAGTACTCGCACCCTTTTGTATCTCACCCCATAACGAAGTTAGCTCCTAGTGCCCTTTTGTCGTCAGGAAATAAGTAATTATGATTCTTGGTATCGAGAAGAATGCATTGACACTGATATTTCCCTTATCGAATCGAAATCAGTGGTCACTACCGGTTTATGAGATTTTGATGGATTTGGACTCTGTTCGATGTGGCCAATCCGAATTGAGCATTAGTGTTTTTCTATCTCTATTTCTTACAGACCGGAAGTGCTCATTTCTAGATGATTCGGATAGATCCGAAACGTCGACATTTATGTTTCAACTCAAAGACAAGTGACATCCATGTTGAATTAACGTACCACGTAGCTCTCACGTCCTCCCACTCCCACCCTTCACCGGCTCCGGGTCCTGACTAGCACACATTACCGTATCCAGCATGCCAGATCGGCCGTCTGCAACCAATAGCGTGCCTACTTAATGCACGTCCATCTCCAACATGGCCGTTTGCACCCAGCCTACCACAGGCCCACCTCCAACAATGCCGTCTGCAACCAAAAGCATGCCTACCCAATGTAACTCCACCTCCACGCGACCATCCATAGCCGTATCCCATCAGCATGTCGGACCCGTCCTCCACCCCACTGACCAATAACACGTAACCCACAATGGCCGCCGACCCGGATACTAGCGCCCCCAGTGGCACCAGCGGCTCAATTATGAAGTAGTGGGTTAGAATACGTTTTCCGATGTCGAAAATGCCTAGGTAACTGAATTCGTCTTCGAAAGAGATGTGCGACTGTAAATATCCATTTTTCAGAATTGAAAAAAATCTAATATATTCAGAATTTTATTTAATATGGCAGTGACCACCGGAAATAACACTTCTCATCAGAAAGTGCAGATTCCCAATTGTTTATAATAACTTTCATCATCATCGAAAACGGGAAATAGCTTCCGGTCATACTGATAATGTTTGGTCACGTATGCATGACGGTTGGGAGGATGAAACGTTTCAAATAACAAACGGGTCAGTTATTCATCTATCAAAACAGTAAGTACATTTTATTATTCATCAGTGTTTTTTTCTTTTTTCAATTCAAAAGTGGATAATTATTATGTGTAGTGTCCCTCTTTCCAATACTGCACACAATCTACCATTCTTCATGAGAACTATTCAGCCAAGTGTTCAATTATTTTTCGAATTCTTTCAAAAAATGATTGTTTCATTGTCGGTGTGAACTCAACAGAAAATTCGCTGCTGAATCACGCACTTTCCTGAACTCTGAATCTATGATGATACATCAGTCTAGCAAGTTTCATATTAAGATACCTCTATAACTTGTAGACATGATCAAAGTTCAATTTTCTGTAGTACATTGCTTCTAGAGTACTCCTATGTTGATTCCTAACGTTTTGACGCAAGTACATTGAAAGGGATCAATGATACGTATAGTACATCGAATTTCCCCTTCTCAGAGTACCAACATGTAGAGATATTACGAAGTTAGGTCCTAGTGCCCTTTTGGCACCGACAAATGTTCAATTATGCATCTTGACATCGATACGAATCCAATGATACCAAAATTATGAAATCGAAATTGATGACCTGGCGGTCGCGAGTTCGGAACCTCAATTTCAACAGTTTTATATTTAGATACCTCTATAACTTGTAGACATGATCAAAGTTCAATTTCCTGTAGTACATTGCTTCTAGAGTACTCCTATGTTGATTCCTAACGTTTTGACGCAAGTACATTGAAAGGGATCAATGATACGTATAGTACATCGAATTTCCCCTTCTCAGAGTACCAACATGTAGAGATATTACGAAATTAGGTCCTAGTGCCTTTTTGGCACCGACAAATGTTCAATTATGCATCTTGACATCGATACGAATCCAATGATACCAAAATTATTGAAATCGAAATTGATGACCTGGCGGTCGCGAGTTCGGAACCTCAATTTCAACATTCCTTGTTTTTGATGAATTTGAACTGTCCTCGATGCGACCAATACGAATTGAGTATTGGTTTTGTTATTTCATGTAATTTAAGCATTCAAATAGCGATTTATTGTTCTACGATAAAGTTGGAGGGCGGAGCTTTATAAATTCCGAGTATATGGGTGTTATCATTTCATTTGACACTTCACTTGCTATGATAGAACGGAAACTGAATTTTTTATTTTATAAATCATTTTTCAAGTGCCAAAATGGCTCAAGTATATCGATTCACATTAGCTCGTTGAAACTCAGCTGAATCGGAGACAATAAATTTTTTGGTACACCCTGTATACAAAATGTATATGAATTCATGTATTCCATGGTAATTTGAGCCACTCTGTATATTTGAGCCACTCTGTATATTTGTTTTTTTTTTCTTTTCAATGACCGCCAACTTTGTTCTTTTTTCTTTCTCATGAGAAGTGGTTATGTTTTTCCCTGCAACAGGCAGCCTTCTTTCCTTTCCAATGACAGGCGGCCATGTTTTTTTTCTATTCGCTGCTAATGGGACACCCTGTATACAAAGTATTTATGAATTTATGTATTTCATGGTTATTCGATCCACTCTGTATATTTGATATTTGTTTTTTCTTTCCAATGACAGCCAACTATGATTTTTCCTCTCCAATGAGAAGTGGTTATGTCTTTTCCTTACAAAGCGGCCTTGTTTTTTTTTTCGATGACAGGTGGCCATGTTCTTTCTACAAAGCGGCCATGTTTTTTCCTGACAGGCGCCATATTTTTTCAATGACAGGCGGCCTTTTTTTTCCATGCGCCAATTTTTCCTCGCAAAAGGTTATGTTTTTTCTCACAAAGCGGCCATGTTTTTTTCGATGACAGGCGGCCATATTGCCTCCGATGACAGACGGCTATGTTTTTTTTGATGACAGGCTGTCATATTTTATCCGATGACAGGTGGATTTTTTTAGGTGGTTTTTTTAAGGCGGCCATTTTTTTCCGATGACAGGCGGCCATGTTTTTTTTCTCAAATGATGTCGGCCATGTTTTTTTTTTCTCTTGACTGTCAATGAGACACCCTGTATATCTTTACGCTCTGCACACTCTTATATATATATATATATATATATATATATATATATATCTCTCTCTCTCTCGTCCGGAAGGAGCTCCTACGAGGTGGCCAACCCCCAAATTTGAGGCTCAACCCTCGCATCCGCACCCACTCTCAGGGCCAACCCTGCATCCCACTAGCAGGAACAAACCCCGAATTTTGAAACCTCGCATCCGCACACCACTAGCAGGATCAACCCCCGAATTTCCCCACAGGCCCACAGCCTACTTCAAAATTTTTTTCCCCGGCCAAAGCCACGGTGGGCCAATTTAACTCAACTCAACCCAACTCCTCCCAAATATAGCCGTCTGCACTTCACTAGCTGGACTAACCCCAAATTTCGGCCGTTGAAGGGAGCTTCCGGCCATGGGCCACCGGTGGAAGCGATCCGACGGTGTCTTGAAGTCTGCCGTCGTCATTTTGACCGTTGACGTCTACCAACTCCGCCAGGATTCCGTCATGGGCCACTTTTACGGTGGGCCATCCCCCAATTTTTCCCCGGGCACACAGACACGAGCCAACACTCACCCACTCATCTGACCTACGCGCCACCTATTAGCCGGCACAAACACCTGTCTATAAAAAGAATCGACCCCAGGGTCCAAAGTCCACTCTGCCCAAGTGACCCGACTCCTGCTGAAGAATGTATCTGATTTCTCATAGCTAGGAGGGCATATGGTAATTGATCATCCCAATCGAATTTTTGTTCCGTTACTAGTTGCAATAAAGTGGTTTTTAAATGTCCTTGGAATCGTTCTAATTCGCCATCTGTTGCTGGATGATGGGCTGTTGTGTTCAGTTTCTCAATATTCGATGTTTTGAATGATTCCAGGAATAAAGCAGATAGAAATTGCGATCCTCTGTCAATCAGTAAATATATCGGTGCTCCATAACGTAATATGATATGTTCGACGAATACTCTCGCCACTGTTTCGACAGTGATATTAGGTATGAGAATGGCTTCGGCATATCGAGTCAGGTGGTCAATTGCTGTAAATATATATTTGTTTCCGTTTCTGGTGGTATTTAGCGGTCCGACTATGTCGATGGCGACAATTTCGAAATTTATTTCCGGAATTGGCATCCTCTGCATTCCCGTTGGCTTTCGATTCGTAGTTTTATGAATATTGCAGAAATGACATTTTTGGATGTGTTCCTCGATATCTTTCCTCATGCTAGGCCAGTGAAATCCTCGTTTTATAGTAGTTAACGTTTTTTTTTGTCCTCCATGGCCAAAAAATATGTTATCGTGGTACAAACTTATTATTCGAGTTCTAATGACGTTGACATATAAAATCTCGTCGTGAATATAAAAATTATCATCTTCGTCGGTCAAGGTGAGTCTCAACGCGGAAATTTGGGGATCTTTGTTCTGCATGTTACGGATGTCGTCCAGTTGCCAGACGGTCTCCACAACAGGTTCTATAATCTCGCTGGATTTACTTAGCACGCAGACTTGGCGGTCCTCGTTTAATTTTTGAAGCCTTTCCTCAAAATTTCCATTTATTTTTAATCTTGATGAAGTGTGAGCATTTGTATTGTCTCAGCCGGGTCTGTATTTGATAGTAAAAGAAAATTTCAGGAGTGTCATGGCCCATTTGGCGAGCCTGCTGCTTGGATATTTGATGGACAATAAATATGTCAGTGGCCGGTGATCAGTAATGATGGTAAATTGCGTGCCCGTAAAAAAACATCTGTATTTTTTCACAGCCCAAATCACTGCTAGACACTCTCTTTCTATCGTAGAATACCTAGTTTCGGCTGCATTCGAATACAGAATAGCCTTGGCTTAAAATTCCACGTATGGCGATTGCGCTGGCATCTGTGATTACCACAGGAGGTCGGAAAACTTCAACCATATTATTGAAGAGTATAGGAAATTCAATGAAAAAAATTTAAAAATTACATGTAGATTAAATTTTTTTGACTCCAATAAAATTTGAACATTTACACAAGTCAAGATTCCTCTAGACGTTGGTGATACGGTATATCCCTGTGGAGGTCTTCAATGGAAGGAGATGAAGAAGGCTGATTTATACGAAGCTGGTCTCGACGACGACGAAACTGATCTCAGCAGTACGATGACGAATCTGGTCGTGGGTGGTTATCTATTGATTTTTAGACCCCCTTCTTGGCGTGAATTGGTTTGATCTTCATGGACCAGGCTGAATTTGACCTGCTGTATGACCTCCTAGGGTACCAGTCCTTCTGTCTCAGTAGGTGGCTTCACTTCGTAGTATATATCATGCGGAGAAGATGATAGGAATCAAAATTTGTACAGAATGGGGGAGAACGAAGGATATCCTTTGAACCTCAAGTTTTTATGATTCAAATTTCAAACTAGAGTCAAATGATAGCATACAAAACAAAATGCCTCAGTCTATATTGAAGACTGAAAGATAACAGTGAAAGAAAAAAATTAAGTAGCAATAAAATATGCTATTCTGGTTTCAAATTTCCAAGTTAATTTTATTCATTTGAAAAAAAATTACCAATGAGAAAAATTCAAAACAGAACTGAACAAACCTCACCCAAAACGTTAAGTTGAAATTCAGTAAAATTTTGAAACAAAGAAGCTTTGATGAGGTGATTAAATGTACCAGAAGAGTACAAAAAATAAATGAGTAAATGTATTCAAAAAGAAATAAAAATTTCCTCAAGACTTCACCAGAGGGCAAAATACTCTGAAATTTGTCAGAAAAAAAAATATTTTCCAGCAAGTACCATAAGAAAATATAACGTTATGAACCAAAACATCAATCAGGCCCTAGGGCAAAGGTATACTATTCAGTTAAGATAAGACGAGAGAGACTACACGTCTTTCAATCGCACAACTCTCTTAGATATTGCTGAAGTTAAATAGTTCTTTTTATTCAAGAATTTTCAGAGATAAACCGAAGAGGAAGACCGCACTTCCGAAATAGGGCGGCAATTCCCTTTTCGAATCGATAAGCCAGGTATTTCTCAAAAAATGGAGTGAATTTTCCTGCTCTTGGCGACAAGGTAGTAACTGAAATGAAATGATTCTACAACGATCAAAAATCCAATAACCATCACTGCGAATTGGATGAAGGAAATCGATAAAAGGAACTTATTGAATGTGAATCAAATTTTATGCTTGAGGAATATATTTAATCGAGTGTTCAGAGACAAGTTAAGCAGGGGTACAATCCTCTCCAGAAGCAATTCTTTCTCAAGAGAAAACAAAATTATTCTCATAAACGTCTTGTTATGAAATAAAGAAAATTGCTCACCGGAGGGCTTCCTATGAGGCAAACTGCCCCAGAATAGTCGAATACACGTTTTGCAATTGGAATCCTTGGAATAATCCCCTGGTAGTGTGAGGTAAGTAGGCGCTAGTCCACTCGAAATTACCAATTATCTGGTACCTAAAAATGGAAAAATTGTAAAACTGATTTCAAAAAAAAAATTGGTCCCCAATCGTCTGAACGGATACTTCGTCAGCCACATAAGCCACATAGACATGTGCCGTAAAATATTTGCCAGAATTTCCGGAATATATTTTTTGTTTTGGTTTTTTCTTTACTTAAATCCAAAACACAAATCAACCTTGATAGGAATTAGCCGAAGGGAGTATCATATACGATATGTTGGATATAAAATAATATGAAAAAATTTAATCGTAAATTTACTGATGATTCCAAAGGTGACGAACATCTGACAGTATAGAATTTATACTTGACCTTAAAAATTACCATGCAGTTACCATCCAAGAATTCGAATATATCAAGCATATAAAAAGCAGGAAAATAATGTTTATCAACTACAACATTGATTGCAAAATGAAGAAAATAATTATACACCACCAATATCAACAGCGAGTCATTCAATTTGAAAATCGTAACGTACCAGGATCATTTCATTCAGCACACCTGCCTTTGTCGAGGTTCAATCAAAGAAAGAGGACGATCATCCTTTCGGTTCGAGCAAATCACCAATTTCACCTATTTTTTTCAAAAACCATTCTCGGTTTTTTCTCTATTTAAAAACACTTATGGAAAAAACAACTGCTTGACGACATGAAATACAACTGTCATGAACACATATTCAAGGGTCGATAATGAAGATCGCTGTTTCGCAGTTCACGACCTGAGCAGTGACTACTGACCCATACCACCGTAAAGATAACCGGAAAAATTATGAGAAATTGGTTATGTATAAGGAAGTAACGAAGAATCCGTTACACACCACCACAACCCGGTGTAAAAATTTGGAAACCTAGAAGTTTACAAATTTTCATCCTTTTGCAACTGAAACCAGGTATTTGAAGTAAGCTGAAAGTACTATCGGAAAATTCTGAAATACTATAAATATTCAGGCACACTGACTCTATGAGAATTAGGTGAAGGTTGTAAACAGCAAAAATGAAAGCTAAATAGGCATGCTATCAAATGTGTTCAAAACCCAACCCTGACTTTCAACAGCCCTGTATACTGACAGGTGAGAGGGTTGAAAAGTATTCAAATCAAATAAAATATTTGTAAATTATAGCATTCACAAAGCTAAAGCTTCTACTCGTTGCACTCCTGGCAAACTAAATGAGTGAAGGAAAAGATACATTTGAAAAAATTCAAATGAGTAAATAGTAGCATTTACCAGGCTGAAACTTCAATTCTCTGGTTTCACAACAGACTAAATGATCGGAGAGAAAAAATGGTTGCGATGAATGACGGCATCCAGGCCCAGAAACTGTGTAACCGGAGTCCTCCCAAACAATCCAGCCAAAGTATCCTCGTCGCTGCGAGGTATCAGGTGCTGCGCCGTTGGGGAACACCTATATCCACTCGTCCTCAGATTACTCGAGACAACCACTGATCCTACCGACTCAGGACAAGGAAGGCCCCATTCAGCACAAACCTGGTGAAACAAAATAATACCAATACGAAATATCACCAATTTTGGTTTTACCAGCTGTCACCTACAACTGGAGTAACTACAGCGTCACCAAACTAAAAATGAACTTATGGTTCACGATACAAAATACCAAAAAGGGACGGGAATGTTCCCGTTTTTGCCACTGCGAGCAAGTCTTCAGCCTAAGCAGACTAGTCGAACTGAGGTCGGCACAGTAGTTGCATCCAGCCGTCACCTTTAAGACCTGAAGTCATGATCACCCATAGACTCACGCCTAGCCAAATACAAACCCTTCAAAACCTTCCCTTCTGAAGATCCTGTCAAGAAAAAAAATATTCCACTAGCCAGACCGAACTATGCACGCACCTAACAAAAACGAGTCCCTTCAAAATTTTGAATTTGCGCCAATTTAATTATAAATTAGCCAAGGAAAAGGAACAGATAAGATAGAGAAACAAGATAAACAGATAAGAAAAAAGATAAGATAGATAAGATAAGCAGATAAGAAATTCAAACTCAACCAACGAATGGGAATTAGCACCCTAGCTGCATTATTACAGTAACTACGTTATGATGCCTAGATTAAAAAACATCAGAACTTACCCACGGGTAATATCGATTTTTTTTTCGATAGTATAACAAAAGATATGATATTACCTAAGAAGAAGGTATTATCAAGAAATTTTATGTTCCACTGGAAAATTATCAAACAATCTCAAACGAAGCGAGATCCATCACTTTCAGTTAAAGAAACAAATGTTTAATACGGTAAGATACGATACGATATAATTAGACAATCTCCATCAAAAGGAAATACATCATCTCCAGTTGAAGATCCAATCGTCTAATACGGCAACGATACGATACGATAAAACATTTTTAGACTATCTCAAACGAAATGAAATTCATCATTTCCAGTTTGAAATCCCATTTTCTAATAAAGGCACAAGAAGATAAAAAACTACAAGGAAATGACAAGTGGAATACATTGAAGTAGTCTGTAACCAGATTACAAAAAATTTAAAAATGATTCAAAATTAATCTCTCACATAAGGTGTGAACAAGGTTCCCTTTTTGGAACTACAGAGTTTCCACCAGGAATAACCAAAAGATAAACATTTCCTCAAAGTACAACCTTAGTCAACTCTCTTCACTACGTTCTACATCAACAAATACACGTTTTCCTCAAAGTTTGACTCTGACAACTGAACGATAAGTTACTGCAACTATAAGGAAAGAGGCAAGGTAATAAGGTGTATCGATATATCCCTCGATAAACCAAGGTATATAATAATATATATATATATATATATATATATATATATATATATATATATATATATATATATATATATATATATATATATATAATTTATTAACTTCAGGTACAATATATAAACATAGGCAGAAGTAGTGAATAAGTTAATAAACGAGACAAGCCACATAAACTGTTTCCAGTTTGTGTGTGACTGTGGAAATTACAAACAGGAAGTAAAAATGTATCATGTAGTAAAATAATAAAATACAATATTAATATTCAACACTAGGTGTTTGCGAAACATAGATATACAATTTTATACACTTACATTAATATAAAACATATATATGAACTGTTTGTTCTTCAAAATAAAATTACATTTACGATATAATAAAATGACAAATTTTTGGGAAGGTTGTTATGTCATAGGGGATATTTATATAAAAAACGGAAAAATGTTTCTGTTGGGATGATTAGGAATATAATAAATTATATATCTCTGTACGAGGCAAGGTAGTGATGTAGTCATTTAATCTTCTTTTGATTTCATTTTGATTTTTTGAAATTTTTATTTGATTTGGTAGGGTATTGAATAGTTTAAGGCTCAGGTAGCTGTGGCTTTTTTGCCCTACAGCTTTATTCATGTAAGGTATTTTGAAATCATTTTGTTTATTTCGAGTGTTGTATTCGTGTTCTATTCTAGGATGTTTGTGTTTTGATTTGAAACATTTGATATTAGTATGTAAAAAGGAGAGCTGTACGGGATCAAATATATTCGTTTCGAGATAGAGAGCATCTGTTGGATGAGTTCTCTTTTTTTTGAAAATTATTTTAAGGATTCTTTTTTGTGTCACTATCAGTTTATTCATAGTAGTCTTTCCAGCTGATCCCCAAGTCAGTATCCCATAAGTAATATGCGTTTGAATGAGAGCGAAGTATAACGTTTTGAGTGTTTTGTTATCTAGCATATCTCGTGGGACTTTGAAACGATGCATAAGAAATTGCAGCTTTTTTATTACGTATATATTATATGGGATTCCCATTTGAGCTTGTCATCTATAATAATGCCAAAATATTTGATCTGTTTTACAGATGTGATGGTGAAAGAATTTGACACATTGAGGGAAGTAAAAGATGGTGAGTAACGCGCAGAAGCATAAATTGGTAGGTAGTACGTTTTGCTGAAATTTATTGTGAGGAGTCTATGTGAAAACCAGTTTTTGATGTTTCCAAGATCCATCTCTACTTTATTTTTCAGGGAAATCCAGGTTGTGTTCTCATAAAAAATGGCTGTGTCATCAGCATATGTAAATATTTTTCCTGTTGTTGGAATTGAGAATAAGTCATTGAGGTAGATATTAAACAGAGTTGGGCCCAGAATGGTTCCCTGTGGGACACCATATTCTATTTTCTTGTAGTCGCTTTTGTGTTTTCCAATTTTGACTCAAGTAAATAGTAGACGAGTACTAAACCAAAAAGATACAGGAAAAATCTTAGGCGTCTCTCACAGATCCCTAAGAATCTGTCTGAGATGGAACTGTATTCTGAAAGTGGCCAGTTTTGAGACTTTTACTCAACATCTGGTAAATGCCATGGTGAGAGAATTCTAAAGCCTCTCTCACAGAGCCCTAAGAATAGAAAAAACAGTTGGAATGTGTCTTGTCAGTGGCCAGTTTTGAGACTTTTACTCAACATTTGGTGAATGCCATGGTGAGAGAATTCTTAAGCCCCCCTCACGGAGCTCCACGAATAGAAATCACAACTTGGAATGTGCCTTGTCAGTGGCCAGTTTTGAGACTTTTACTCAACATCTGGTGAATGCCATGGTGAGAGAATTCTCAAGCCCCCCTCACAGAGCCCTAAGAATAGATGAGATATATCAATACTACCACAGAAAAAGGAGAGATGAAGAAGGAGTATGCCCTCTCTCGAGAAGTAAAGAGAAAAATATTTAGTCGCCTGAACCATCGGACCCAGCACTAAAATAATCCTCATCAGATAAATTTGAATCGTTATCAACAAAAGCGGATTTTAGATCCTCAACATGCCAACGTCCTAAGTCTTTGCCATCCATGTCTTTGAGCTCATAAACCAAGTTAGAGATAACCTTGGAAACAATGCAAGGTATACATTTGGGAGCCAATTTTGCGGAATAGTTATTCGCAGCTGAAGAAAGAGTTACGTTTTTCTTCCGAAGTCTGTCACCGACATGAAATTTCAGCTCTCGTTTACTCAAGTTATACTGACGAGCATTTCGAATATAAGCTTGATGTTACTTATAACATTAACAAACAGTTTTGGAAGTTCCTGAATATCATCGATTCGCTGTGATTTCTCAGTGATAGTAAGAATGTTATTTTAATTTTCTGAAATATTCAGTAACCTCATGTCTTGCTAATCTGATAGCTTGAGCAACTTTATAGATAGAGAAATCGCATGTTTTATGATTATCATGAATATAACAGCGAATGGATGTGACTATCACCTCAATAGCTCTTTCAGCAAAATCAACTTGAGGGTGATATTTGGCATTGTACCAAATCTTTTGAACTCGATAATCTGTCATTAACTTTCTGAATTCTTTGCTAACGAATTGGCTTTCATTGTCCACAATAAAAATTTGAGGCACACTATAGATAAGGAATACATTATTTTCAATGAATTTTACGATATTTTTCTGGTATGTCTCACTAGAGCAGTGGAATTTTGGGCATAAGTTTTTTGTGTACCTATCGTGTTCAGATATGCGTTTTCCTAAATATCGGACTGTTTGACCAACGCATTTTGTACAAATAAAACAGTTGACTTCATGAGCAACGTTTGATTGTAGATTGGTGGAGGTTTTCGTTTTTTTTGGCGCGAATAAAACTTTGAGCCAATGGCGTTGTCATTTGAAAATGCGATCTTGGAATTTTATTCGTTCAACGTTCTTGCAAGTTTTTCAGAGAGATTTTTCGCATACGGTTTTTTTTTGTTTAGCTTTTGACCGCTTCCTTAGTTGTTTGACCAACCCTCAGAAGTTAATGAAAACTTCTACGAGTTAAAATCACGGGGACCTTACCTTTCATAGTTGGATCCGAAACCACTCTTGGGGCTCTGAAAAATTTTTCACCAGTAGCGGGAGTCGAACCGGGTGGGAACAGTGGACACAAGACCAACAATCGTGCCACTGAGCCACGGTATTTCGTAATATTTTATAGTCAAATATTGGTTCTGTTAGGAGGTTTGTTATCCTGGAGGATGTTTTTTATCAGTGATGGAGGGTAATTGTTTTTAATGGAAATTGTTTGATTTGTTCAAATTTTTTTTATGATATTCTGGGTTTGAAATTTTGAAAGCTCTTGTTTTCAAATTCCTAATGATGTTTATTTTATGTTAAAAATTATGATGTGGAAAATAGTTGAAAAATCTCTCTGAAAAAGTTGGAATTTGATACCAATCTACTCTGAAAATGTTGTTAGGAGTTTTAATAATATTGGTGTCTAGAAAAGCCAAAGCATAATATTTTTCTTTCTCTATAGTAAACTTCAATCGTTAGTGGAAACTCTGGAAAACTTCCGGAATTTCAGATTTATTGTTTTTAGGAATTGCTGTGAAAATGTCATCAACATATCTTTCGAAGAAGGGGATAGAGAAAGATAGTTTGTCTTAGCATTGTTGTTGTAGTTCTGACATGATGAGATCAGCACAGATAGGTGACATGCAATTACCCATTCCTCAACCATATATCTTTTGGTAAAAAATTCCATCATAATTAAAGTAACTGGAATCTATACAGAATTCTTGAACTTTATTGAAAGTATCTAGGCACAATGTCGTGAATTCAGAAATTGTATACCAACGTTTTTAGATAATTTGTATCGTAAGGTCAACTGGAATGTTGGTGGAAGGAGATGTTACATCTGAAGAAATAAGTATGTAATTTTCAGGAATTGTTTTGTCACGAAAGAAATTGGAAAATTCGAGATAGTCATTAACATGATATTCGTTTTCTTCAAATTCATGTATTAATATTTCACTAAGCCATTTAGACAGCTCATAGATAGGGAAAGCTATATAACTGACAATTGGTCTGAAAGGTATATTTTCTTTGTGACTTTTGGGTGAAAAATTTATTCTAGGAAACATACAATTTTCAGTTGTGAGGTATTCTGCACATTATTTATTCATGTAATTGTTTTCTAAAAGTTCTTTGAATATATTGTTATGCTTGTTTGGTATTATAGTGGTAGGGTCCTTAGTCAACATTTTATAGGTATTATTATCACTCAATATTTCATTAGCCTTTTCAATAAAGTATTTTTGTTCAGAATAACAGTTGCCCTTGTCTGCTCTCGTTATTATCAATTCAGGGTTCTGTTTGAGGAAGGTCTGAGTAGCTTCCATGTCATCAAAATCTTTTTTGTATATCTTTTCGTTATCTTTGAGTTTGTTGGAAGTTGTGAAGTTCGTCAAAATATTGACAACCTTGTATCTTTCCCCAATTTTATCTTCACTGATTTTAGAATTAATAATTATATGTTCACTGTAAACTATTATGTCTTTGAGATGGATATTTTTATCATAATACAGTAAGTTGAACTCTTCTCCCATACTCAGTAGCTGCTGAACATTTTGGGGTATTGCACATGTTGATTTATTAATGAACCAATTTTTTTCTAAAATTGCAGGGACAGGATTGGGTTGTTTTTTAATCAAATGTTTCATTTTATCAATTTGTGAATTTTTGGTTTTGTTGAAAATGGTATTGTATAATTTTTGTTGGTTTGTGTTTAAATTCTGAAAAATTATAACTGGAATGAGTTTTGAAACTAGGTCTTTCACTTTGAATGAGTCTTTTAGTTTTCCAATGTGAGTAATTTATCTCTATATCAAAGAATTTTTTCTGAAAATGTAACAATATATTGTGGCATGTATTTACAAAAAGTGATTTCTCTAATAATAAATATTGGAGACATTCATATGTTGCTGTAATATGATATGGTGAAACTTTTTTCTGAATGCACTGTAAACGAAATTCAGAATGGTTTAGCTGTTTGGCCAATTTTGATATCAGGTTTGTCCTCTCCTTCAGTCTGACGTAAGCTTCATCACGTAATTGTTTATTATTCCGTTGAGAAAACCCATTGTATCTAATCTGGTGTCACGCTTCAACCAAAATTTTTCTATCAATTTTAGTAAGTTTAGTGATCCAATTGAACATAATATTGGGGAGGGGTGTTGTGATTTGGATCGACTATTGTTTCGAATTTTATTGAATTTATCTTCAGGGCTCTGTAACAATGAGTTTTTGTGAGTTGAAGGGGTTAAGAAATTGTGAAAATGAAGAAACATTTGATCACAAGAATTGGAACATTCCACAGTAAAATATATTACTAAAACAGGAAAGACTCACCAAAAATTAGTTTTTCTGAGTTGGATATTTTTACCACAATTGTTTTTCTCCATCAATAAAAGAACCATATGGTTCACGGATATTTTTTGAATTTTATCTCAGTATTCGTTTGTCTCGCACTTGATGTTAAACCTGTTGTCTTGTGAACGTGTTTTTGTTTTGTATCTAGAATGTTTATTTATATATTATTTTTATTCATATCCAACTCGAAAAAACTAATTTCTGGTGAGTCTTCCCTTTTTTTCAATAATATATTCTACTGTGAAATATTCCAATTCTTGTGGTAAAATGTTTCTTTATTTTCATTATTTCTTAACCCCTTCAACTTACAAAAACTCATTGTTACAGAGCCCTGAAGATGAATTTAATGAAATTCGAAACGTTGGCAAGCAATCAATAGTTTTTCTACAACAAAATTGATCCAAATCCCAACAAACTTACCGAAATTATTATTTTATCCGACTCAAATTGAAAAAAAAATTAAAACAAGACTGATATTCTCTAGGTTTGATACAACTCCAGAATTTTATGAAGATATTGTTACGGAAACTGCAGGCAACCTGAATTTTAGCTCACTTGAGGTGACGAAACATTTCGAGCTCTCGAAATTATATATTTTATATAATAATATATAATTCAGAGAGCTCACGATATTTCGTCACCTGAAGTGAGTGAGAATTCAAGTGGCATGTAGTTTCCGAAACAATATCTACATTAAATGTTGGGGTTGTATCAAACCCAGAATCAAAAACCTTGTTTCAATGTTCTCTTCTATTCGAGTCAGATGAAATAAGAATGCTAGGTAGTGTTAGGGATATCTGAAACCCTCAACTTCTCGTACAGTGAAGTGGACACTGGAAGACCTGCGTCAACTTGACGTGAAGACTCGCAAACCGATGCACCGTCATCAGAGTTTGCATCCGATATCGTCCGTTTCACGGTTTTACCTCTCACGTCATCAGGTAGGCCGTGGAGTTTGGAGTGTCTACACAACAGAATCGTGCTGAATGGAACCTGTTATGTCATCAGGAGTTCAGATCCCCTTTTCTGCAAGGTCTCTTGGTCTATTCCCCTACAAAAAAAAAATTACCATGCCAAATTTCAACCATAAAAGTGCTTAGTAATCGCGAGCATTTCATGAAAAAAAGTGCTCAGTGCTCGAGATTTAGGAGCACTTTTTTAGAGTGCCAGTGCTCGAAGCACTTTTCGTCAGTGCTCCGCAAAGCTCTGACGCTAATACCAATGTATTGAAACGAAAGGAAAGTAGAAAAAAACGGAGAGAGTCGATAACATCGGTTTTACGCAAATCAGTGGGGAAACTTCTTGTTATTTGAAGCATCTCGAAGAATCTGATAATGGATATTGAAAAAATTAATACAAAAACTATAATAACGATTTGTCAAAATAAGTTAGTAGTGCAAATGCAACATATTTTCAGAATATAATTGATCGAAGTTGTTACTCCCCCAACAAATATAAAGCCCTGTTCAACAACTATGAAGCTGAAACTGGAATAAATAAGGATCTATATTCTGGGGAGATATTCCAAGATGAGCTGGCCATAGCAGAATATTTCAATCAATATTGTAGCACTTCGGGGAAGAAATATTCCAATAATATCAAAAACTCAAAGACAACGAAGAACATAAGAAAAACTAGAAAAAACTATATCCCACTAATATGGAAAAATTACAGCCTGCTTGAAGAACACAAAAACCCCAGGAAGAGAACAAATCAAACTCAACATCACTACTTACCTCTCATATTTGATAAAAAGAGTGTTATATACAGGTTGTCAAATTGATCAAGGAGTCAGCATCATTATCTTTGCTGATGATACAACAGTTTCTCATGGAGAAAATAATAAGAAATGAAACTCCTGATTAACTGGTTTCGATTCTATACAGTCACCATGAATTACAATAAAATTGAATATATTTTTTTTACTACATGTAATAATGGTTCATCTGATCTTGGTCCCCTCACAATGAATAACGAATCAATTCCAGAAGTACACCAAATAGAATATCTACGAATAATAGTACATCGGCAACAAGAAAGTGTGGGAACTTTATGTTTATTATTAGTTCAGTTATTTTAATCTCATGTCAATAACGGTCATATAAAAATATATGTGTCACTTCTACTATTTGTGTATACTGTTCATTAGAAATATAGTTGGAAAGGTGATTCGAAATTATTTAACTGAGAGTATTTGTCAACTGCATATATAAAACCAACAGAATGGAATGTACATATTCTTTTTTTTTATTTATAAATCATAGGGACTACTATCAAGATTCAAATGTTTGGAAAAGATATTGAACCCACATTATGTGACAACCCTATATTTTTTCCAATTTAGTCTTTAATCGACGATGGCATTTTGGTATGGGGATTGATAACAAAAATGGAAATTACTGTAGTGAGATGATTTTCCAGACAATTGGAATTCCAGATGTTAGGCAAATATTTTTGGAGAGTTGCATGATATATTATGTCCGATGGTGAAATCAAAATTGAAAAAATTAATAATTCACGTGAAACCCAGAATTCTTATAAAAATTATCACTTACCAGAAGGAACTGAGCCATAGTTATAGATCCCTATTGTACCTAGCCTGAATAATGAATACAATGATTGTATACCAGAAGAAATTATAAAACACGTCATTCTGATAAACCATGCTGGAGAGTGTGGAAGAATTATCAAATCAGAATATCAATTTATGATTTCATGAATGAGAAACTGAAGTATGAATAGATTTTTTTTCTATAGTGCAGAACATGGTTAACACTGATTATTGTACTGATTTACTTGATTATGGACTACTCCTGATTTTCATTCCTATTTTTATTTTTTTTCGTTTTCATATTTACAGTTGATGATCTTCTTAATCTCTGCTGAATATTCTTCATAATTTAGTCATGTCACGCACAAGAAATATTTGCTGTTTGTTATTGTTTTCAAAATTCTGTAATAATATTCCTACTAATGAACTCTATTATCATACTTTTTTCTATTTGGAATGTCATGTCTATCAGATCATTCAAAAGTGTTTCCTAGTGGACAAGCTTTTTTCGGAAGTTGTGTAGGTGTCATAATCGTTCTTCAGGAAACCTGCTTGATTCACTTTCCAGACTAATACCATGTGGATTCTCGTGTATGTTTGAGCATCCATCTACTCTGAATTGAAGTTCTAATACGTTTGCTTTTTTTGCTTTTTTAAAACATCAGTAACACTGTATGAGTGTAACATTATGCTCACTTCAGTCTCAGTTGAATGTTGCATTGTTGAATAGTCAAATATTTCAATGTTCTATCGATAATTATAATTGTGACTACCTATATCAGAACCATATTTTCAGTATTTTGTAACACGTGACCGTTTCCAAAAAAAAAGAGGCCTCAACATCTCCGCCTGACTGGGATGTCTAGAAACCCATGTGTATTTACTTATCTGCACAAGAAACAGGATTTTGTACGATTAATCATCGGATGTAATTCATTGTTCGTCGAGGAATTAGCTAAGAGAGTGGTTGTTTTCCGGTACATATTCGATCCAACATTTATTTATTTTATGGGTAGTAGCAGAGAGCAGTTCCGAAGTATAACACATTTTTCATGGTCATGTAATAGTTTGGGATGACAGGCGAGCTGGATTAGGCTCGCTTGATATTACCTTGATTCAGTTACATAGGATTTCAGATGGCGCCGACATCGTTTCTGGGTTCTGAACGTCGTTTAGTTTAACTTCGGATGGTATTGCTCACAAATTCAAAACAATGAAATATTATATATAAACTGTATATTATCATGATGAATTTCTTAATAATAAAGTATTAAATTTGTTTGATTTCAACCTTTTTTTTTTAATTTGAGAAACGGTGATGAATATGGAGAACTTGATAATCACTATTTCAATTGATTTGTTTGGAAATATGAACAGATGTTCATAAAATCAGATGCGGAATCATCTGCGACTGAAAGATAAATTTCAGCGACTATCTTCCATCGTTCAAGATAACCTCTTGTGAGGTATTCATGTTGAAAAGGAAAACATTCTCAATTGAATATTGATTAGAAATATTTTTCTGTGGATTGAAAAATCTACGATAAAAATGAATCATCAAAAATAAATTCATTTTTATCGTGGATTTTTCAATTCACAGAAAAAAAACTTTCTATTCCATATTCAATTGAGAATGTTTTCCTTTTCAACATGAATACCCCACAAGAGGTTATCTTGAACGATGGGAAATAGTGACTAAAGTTTATCTTTCAGTCGCAGATGATTCCACATCTGATTTTATGAACATCCTGTTCATGTTGAAGAGGGAAACATTCTCAATTGAATATTGAATAGAAAGATTTTTCTGTGAATTGAAAAATCCACTATAAAAATGAAGTTATTTTTTGTGAATGTCCAGCAGAAAACAACTACTTTCCCGGCTAAAGCCACGCTGGACATTGAACTACATCTGATAGATATTCTGAAAAAATTTGCATTTTCATTCGGATAGTTATTTGATTTTTTATTCCAGTCTTAATTAAGAACTCATATAGTTTATCTTTCAGTCGCAGATGATTCCACATCTGATTTTAAGAACATCCTGTCCATATTTTCAAACAAATCAATCCTGTACATATTTTCAAACAAATCAATCTATCATACCTCATGACAGGTTTTAATGTCAAAAAACACTAATTTCAAATTGTCTCTCCAAAAGAAATGTTTCTTACTTTTTCCATCTTTGCAAAACGAGAGTGAGTGGGTGAGATGATCGTGGAACACTGAAATAGATTTTCGTCGACACAAATGTATTGAAGACCTGGTGAATAGGAAGCCTCTCTCGCGTCATGGTTACGAATTATTTCTGGTAGGTACTCTCTTTCGAAAAACATTCTTCTTCGCCTCATTCTTCTATATGAGTTCTTAATTGGGGCAGGAATAGAAAATCAAATAACTATCTGAACGAAAATGCAAATTTTCAATTACAGATTTTTCTTTTGGATTAGGGTCCTTTCAAAATATATATCAGATGTAGTTCAATGTCCAGCGTGGCTTTAGCCGGGGAAGTCGTTGTTCTCTGTTAGACATTCACAAAAAATTACTTCATTTATGTTGTGGATTTTTCAATTCACAGAAAAATATTTCTATTCAAAGTTCATTTGAGAATGTTTCCCTTTTCGACTATTTTAATATTTTTTCATCATTCTGTTTCACCACTCTAGATATTCTAGGCTGAATTATTGCGCACTCTCATTGATTATTTTAATAATCGGCCAGTTTGAGGCTATGCTCATCATTATCTACTTCTGGCGGAATGCAATCGAAACGTAATCTACTTTAATTCAGTTATGGTGAATCAGCCAATTTTAAGATATATACGAATAGTGGAGATGCCTACTTCAAGAACTGCTCATACCAATTTTTCAATTTGACACAATTTCGAAAATTTATAAGAAATAAGATCCTTTCGAAACTTCTCAATATATCAACGAATGAAAACAGGAATATATGTTTTCACTGTTGAATGGCTAGATCATCATTATACAAAACCATACTTGTGGTGCCCTCTGTTATTGAAGGGGCGAACTACGTCCAACGCGAATATTGATATTCAAAGACCATTTTACAAGTTTCTACGTCATCATGAGTGGTAGGGCGATACAGCTTCTGACTTTGAGAGGTCTGCTCATTCAAAATCATGCGATGCTGACGATTTTAGGAATGTCTTCACTGAAAACCATACACACATAATTCATGAAATATTGGACTTGACATACCTCCTTTCGATTTTCCAAACTCCATATATTACTTTCCATGGAGAGAAAAAAGAATTGATGTATTTGTATTGAAACGTTGATGCGTTTGAAGAATCAGGAATTAGTGAGGTACGACAAACTTACTACAGGAATTTTTACTGAATAATCTTCAAAGGGTTTTTTATTCTTGAACTTTTCGATTAGGTATGTAGGTATTCTGTGAGAATAAGGTTCGTTTTATTAACTACAAATTGCTAGGGTTTAATTTTCCTTACGGTTTATTGTTGTCGTTTCGACAGCGGGCCCTTTGTCTCTTTCATTGAACATAATTTTTTGAGCATTAACATTTGAAAAAAAAGTGTGCCAGAACACATTTTTTGAGTTGTCAAACAAACATATTTTTTTACATTTCCACATTTGTATATGCTCGGTATCAGTTTGCAGTTTGCTAGGCTCTTCTTCCTGTTTTAGCTGAAACTACTAACATGGGGCCCATTTTGGCAGGTTTCTTGTGCTTTTTCAATTTTTCATCGATAAAATACATGGTGTGATGATTTGTTTGGTGATTTCTTCCACCACAACACAAATAATTTATTAATATTTCTGAGGGTTTTTCTGCTTTTGTTCGATATTGTTGCCTCAACTGGTAGGTAGCGTATTTTCTGTTCTATGTGGGGTGACATTGTATCAAAACATCAGTATAAAGTAGGTCGGTAGGGTAGAAAGACTATATTTTGCTCATTTTGTGTATTGCCATTGTCTAAAGATTGGACAATGGTCTTGCCTACTTATTGCCATCTGGGTATCGTGAATTTTGATAGAATTTATATTATGGCATTTTTGCAGATGGTTGCGTTAGTTTTCCTAAAAAAACAGTCGAATTTTTATTTTCTTTAAATTATGAAAGTAATTCTCTAGGCAGGAAAAAGTAAAGCTCTTGTGTTCAACACACAGTCATTAGATGGGGTGCGGTGTGATATTATGCTTGGGTTGAGGGCAGGGGTTGGTGGAATGATATTTGAAAATGGAGCAAAAGTACATGTAATCAAGTTATATCAGATTGAGATATTTTGGTTTGAATTAGTGATTTCTGTTCTTACATTTAGACAGTTTGGTGTGTTTTTAATTTAAACAATTTTGAAGATTTATGTTTCTCCTGTGTTTCGTTCTGTTTTCAAAATGATTGTATGTTTGTTATCGAAATCGTGGGTGGTAGTGCGTTTGTGTTTGTTTAAGGCTGTGGGTGCGTTGTATGTGTACTTGTGGAATTTTATTCGATTTTCCAAGTATTGTTTTATTTTTTCGATTCAGACTTTGTTGCAAGTGGGTTTGGTATATTAGATGGGGTTTTGAATGGTCTGGAATTTTTGTTTCTAATTTTGAAAAATTTTATTTTAATGATTTGTCTTCGATTTTTATTAGAAAGGTTCGACAGCGTGTGGCAGACCTTTCATACAGTGAGCATGTGAAAGTTGGAATATATTTGTCAGTCTTCACAGGGCCAGAAGAGAAAAATCGCTTGAACATATCAATTTTAATATTTGAACGTGCACGTTTTGACATATGACTTCTTTGGGTGTCATCATACTTGTGGCAGTTATGACGTCATCGACAATTTTTTTGAATAGCAACCCTCGTTTTTGACAGTGCCAATTGGAAAAAGATATTTTTTTGCATATGATACGTTGAATGTTATGGCATGGTACATGAGGAAACTGCCGAGAAGAAATCAATTGAATGTTGAAAGCACGCACTACTTTGGGTAAGACCCTGATAGATACAGGCTAGGAGCTGGCTGCAGAAAACGTGGCCGATCGAGTAACATGATTTTTTTTTCAATGTTTGTACTCACAGCAATCATACAAAAATCATTTAACGCCTGGGCAAAATTTGTGCAGAAGTTTTGTATGTCCATTAATATGCACTTCATTTGCTTGCATCCCTATCAAGTCACATCCGTCATGCTAGGAATAAATACTTCCGTATTCCGGGAAATGTACGCACTCTTGCAATGCGTGAGAGAAAGCTACATGAGGGAAGTGCGCATCGCACGCTCAAAATATGCACAGACAGTCAGGCGTCACTGAAGGCTCTCACGAACCCAAAAGTGACATCAAGACTGGTATGGGGATGCCAAGAAGTACTGTCGCAGGACACAACAAAATAACTTTGATATGGGTTCCAGGACACTGTGACATCGAGGGCAACAAAGAATTAGCCAGGATGGGCTCATCAACTCCATATATTGGTTCAAAGACTACACTCGGAGTGACAAAATTGGTTATTCGAGGCTGCACACGGGATTGGGTCTAACGAATACAGAGAGAGCGCTGAAGTGAAGCCGCTCTCATGAACCACGGAAAAATATTTGTTATAGAACCGTCGAAACAAGGAACTAAAAAACTACTCGAGATGAGTAGGAAGCAAGTCAGTACGATATCAGGCCTTCTCACTGGTCAGAGCCCAATTAGAGGACATCTCCACAGATTTGGGCTAAACAACGGAAATCTTTCCTGCAAACAATGTGGCAGAGGATCTGAACCGGAACATGTATTGTCAGAATGCGAGGCACTAGACCGCAAAAGACAAGCAATATTCGGACAGCGAAGGCTAACTCCCGAAGAATACAGTAGCCAACTGGCGAAAAACCTGTACAGACTAGTACAGGGAACTAGAGTTACGGAGTGGGTGCTGTAAAACAAAAACCGGAAGGCACAAAAAGCCGAAGAGGCTGGAGTGCAGCTGGCGACGAGAATAGAATCCGGAGAAAAAAAGTTACATTGGTCAAGTGGTATAAGGCGCCAGATTAAGGCTCTGTTTCTCAATAGGAAGCATGGGTTCGAATCCCACAACTGACAGGTATTTTTTTTGCGAATTTAAGAAATAATTTGTAGTGAGGCGCTAAATGATTTGTGTCGGGAGGCCCAATACAAATCATCTCTCAATTCCATAGGAAAAAATTTAAAAAACAACTGTCACGTGTTGGGTTTGAAACCACGGCTCCTTTCCGAGAACCAGAGCTAAAATCTCGCGCTTCAGACAACTCGACAAATCTGACTTGATATTTATGCAAGCAAATTCATTGATGATGGTTGCTGTACCAGAAATTTTCCGAAAAAAAGACATACAAATTTTGCCCAGTCAATAAACTATTTTTCTTATGTGTGAGTACTGGAGTTCCTTAAACATTATGTTACTCGATCGGTCAGTTTTTCTGCATCCAGCTCTTAGCCTGTATCTACCAGAGTCATACCATGAGAAGTGGTTCTTTTAACGTTCAATCGACTGCTTCTCGAGAATTTCCTCATGTTTCATGCCATGAAATTTAACGTATTGTATGCGGAGGAATATCTTCTTTTGAATGACACTATCAGAATTGAGAGTTGTTCTTGACCAAACATGTTGATGGCGTCATAACTGGTACGATTATGATGTAACACGAGAGAGTTTTATATCAACGCGAGAACATTCGAATATATAAAATGAAATAAAAATGTTAAATAGTAAATCAACAGTTTCAACTTAGACCAAACGATAGAAGAAAAATAGAGGCTATTTTTTCACTTAAATAACGACGCAAATAGCCCATACTACCTTCAGAAAGATAGTTCGTAGATGAAAACTTCGGTTTCGGCCCCAGCAAAATCACTTTGTGGAATTTTTTTTACAAGAAATATTGTTAAAAATGACCACTTTTTTGGTTTTTCACAAATATCTCAGGAATTATTGAAGGCACTTTTGTGGAGAATTCAGAAACCTACAAAATGGTTTTTTGGGCGACCGGATAGGTGCATTTTCCACTAAGAAAAACCTCTAAAAAGAGACCATTCTCAAAAATCCATAATTTTTATGAATTCAAAGCGAGGAATGCTAGATAATAACATGAAGTTCAACTGTGCGCAAGATGGTTTCTGGTCAATATGTAGTTTTTGCACAATCGCGTGATGAACAATTTGAGGACTTATCTTGCAAAGTGCGCCGATTTGAGGAAAATCTTCATAATGAAATTTTGTAAAAGGCATCTGCAAGTGGAAATCTAAATCTACAATTTGTTTATTTTGGATTCCCACCTAAGAGGTGAAAAATGTGTTGGAAATGTCACTGGAAGTTGCTCCAAACGCTTGAAACTTCGCTCGAGGCACAGTCGAGTAGCGGTAGTGGGGGAATTGAATTGAACAGATGTGTTCTCAACCTTGTAAAAATAAATATAAGTGAATATATTGCATTGTATGTGAACAAAATATATTTATGTGTTGAAAAAAATGTTTTACATTTATTTATAATTGAACAAAATGTATTATACGAATATGTATGAAACGAAAGAAACCAAAGAGTTCTTGAAAAGCTGAATAATTCAACCCTCAAGAGTACCTATCACGAATACGTACCTTTCAATACTAGCCAAAGTAGATATAGCTACAACAGTTCGGCGCCACTTTTTCACTTTTCTAAAAAAGTACCCAGAATCTGGAGAAATTTCCTCTGACCCCGATGGAAACTCCATTAAGAGAGAGAGGGAGAAAGTGGTTTTCCCCGATTTTTTCCCAGATCTGGGAAAATTTTCAAAAAGTGCCAAGGTCCAACGTGGTAATTTTGCGACCACAAATCAGATCCTTGAGGAACACCCATTCTTAACGTGCTCGAAGTCTATATTACCCTGGATTTTCCCTAGATCTACTGTATTTTAGGGGTCAACCTGATGGATTTCTACCATTTAATATGACTTTATACCTTATTCCACATAGAGGATTTAATTTTTTCCCTAGATCTGGAGATTTTTTACGTAGATTCACCTATTTCACCAAGTTTTTCCTTAGATTTCCTGGATTTTAAGACTAAACCTGATGGATTTCTCATGTGATAAGTGATTTTTCCCTAGACTTAGGAGTTTTTCCCTAGATTTTCTGTATTTTGAGGGGTTAACCTGATTTTTATGATTTTTTTTAGTTTGGAATTCTTTTCCCAGATTTTCTAATTTTGAGTTTATCCCTAGATCAACTGAATTTTGAGGGTTGATCTCATGGATTTCTCAGAGTGTATTGGAGTTTTTCCTTAGATTTTTTATGTAGGTTGAGACATGTTTATGTATGAATATGAGATTTTTTTATGTTGTTTGTGAAGTCTATGATGTGAATTTGGATGAGGGTTCTTCGATTACGGTTGTTTTGATGTAATGGATGTTGTAAATCTAAGTGAGTTTGATGTTTTTCATCAAACTGACCCAACCAAACTCTGCTAACATTGTTATTATATGAGTAATAGTTTCTTCTGCAAATATTCGAGTGACATACATTTTTTAATTAACCCAACCTAACCAAACTCTGCTAACTTGATAATTCATCATATTATATAAAGGGTGAGTTTCTCCTGCAATCATTCAAATGCAATACATTTTTTCAATGAACCCAACCTAACCAAACTCTGCTAACATAATAATTCATCATATTATATAAAGGGTGACTTTCTCTGCAAGCATCGAAACACGTCTATCATGCTTTATAAAAACGTTGAAAACGTCTAAACATCTGTGAAAAACATCTGAATATACGTTGAAAAACGTTGAAACGACTATACTCACATGAAAATAACGAAGAAAACGTCTGAACGTACGTTGAAAAATGTTAAAACGATTATACTCACATAGAAATAACGTTGAGAACGTCTGAACGTACATTGAAAATCGTTGAAAACGTCTGTGGAAAACGTTTAACGTGCTTCAAAATCATTGGAAATTTGTAGGTGAGTACACATTTTTTTCTGTTATTCTGTCAACCATTTTCATACTCAAACACTATACTAGGTAGGAGGTGAAGACATGAAACATTTTTTGTATGCATATTTTATTGAAATTAAAAAAAAAAAAAATAATATATAGTAATAGTGAATAATAATATACAATCATGAAATCCGAGAATATAAGGTGTTCTTGAACTCTGCTCCTCCAATGCTGCAACCCTCAGCGAAATCAGTCGATGTCCATCAACGACTGATCATGGATGGAGTAATGTCTCCAAAGTAACGTCAGGTGCGATCCAGGACACAAGAATCTCTTGTCGTCTTCTCCACTCAGAGCAATTTTTTCTTGTTTCATTGAGAACACCTGATGTTTTTCTGTCCTAATCAATCGCTGATGGACATATTTTTTGGTCGAATTCTCCAAGCAGGACTCAAAGTCATCAAATGTGATCGCATTATCTACTACGGCTTTTTTCACACCCTTAGCTTTCTTTGTGACTCCATAATTTGATAGAATTTGATGAATTTCATCTTTTCCATATCCTTCCTTCTCTAAATTCAGTTGAAGTTTTTTAATTTTGTCTAAACCTCAGTAGTATATAATTTTGATTCGAGGTCAATGATATCGGTCATAAGATTGCCATTATTTTCGTCCTTCATAATCCCTAGAACTGTTTTGTTAACTAAAGGTATGTTATACCTATTGTTCTCGGGATAATCGCTGGTATCGAAAATGTTATGAAAATCCCCACGAATTATTTCATAAACATCAGGTCATTGTATTTAATAAATCAGCGAATCGGTATCAGTGTATAATACAGAACAATTATCTCCAAATCTTTTCCGCATATAATCATAGTGGGAATTGTTAATTTCAGTTTTGGATATATCAAGGATACTAAAGCCAACGTATATTGGTTTGTTGAAATATATTTCAGTCTTATTTAACTCTATTGCCGTGAGATTTTTATTGAATATGGTAACTGACTTAAACTCTGGTTTGGAAATATATGATTGAGGCCCATATCCACCCTCCCACTTGGTTATCAGTTTAACGATGCTATATTCCCCGATATTTTCAACGGTTTTACCATGAACTGCGTTGTTCATCAATTTGAAGAAGTTTTTTCAAAAGTATTTTTAGCTTTTTTCCTCAATTCCGTATTGTGACGGGGTCTTCCCCCTACTATCAGACTTTGGCGCCTATCACTGTTCTCGGTCTTACCACGGGCGCCACCTTTTGGTTTATAGTGGAAAAGGCCACTTTTCAGTCTCAGTGAAGAAAGACACTCCAGGGGTCAATATAGTCGTGACACTGTAACAGGGCCAGCAAAGCAGGCCTTAATTGCCTTCCGCTGTGTTTCGAACCTGGGTGGCGACTGCGCACTAGATGTTAAAATTCTACTCAACATAGTATATGAATGAATACTGGAAACGGGATAAACAGGTATAATAATAACGATAAAAATACAGCCAGGGCGGCTGATGTTAGCCTCAAGTTATAACAACAAAAATACGACTGGCAAGCACTAACTATCGACACAAAGCAGGGAGGGTGTGTTCACGTAGGCGGAGTTCACGTAGTAACCAAAAGCTCTTGTGAAAAAGGGGGTCGTACGGATCAGTATGCAAGCTTAAAAACGGGTGCAAGGCAACAGCGGGTATCGAATGCAAGTATTCACGGACGGCCAAAGCGACTAATTTCAATAGCAGTGCGTAATGCTCCACGTAGGGCTGGCTTACCCTATCCTTCCTAGCTGCTTGTCAGCTTCTATTCTCCCTCTCTGTCTTTCTCTGATTGAGACACGCCGTAGCGCAGGAAGCGTGGACGTGAGAAATGTCTACCCCTTCTATGCGACTTCCAACCGTGTTCACTATTAATTTTATCCCCTTTTACTTACGACACGCCGGAGCGCAGGAAGCTGAGACGTGGGAAATGTCTACCCCTTCTATGTGACTTCCAACCGTGTTCACGAATTCCTTAAAACCGACACGGGAGCGCAGGAAGCTGAGACGTGAGAAATGTCCACCCTTTCTTTGCGACCTCCAACCGTGTTTACAAATCCCTTAAAAACCGACACGTTGGAGCGCAGGAAGCTGAGACGAGAGAAATGTCTACCCCTTCTATGTGACCTCCAACCGTCTTTCCTATCTTTGTCCTTACACCAATTCACGTTAGAGCGCAGGAAGTTGAGACGCGAGAAATGTATACCTCTTCTATGCGACTTCTACCCGTGCTTCCTATCTCTGTCTATAAAGTCATGTCGGAGCGCAGGAAGTTGAGACGCGAGAAATGTTCACCTCTTCTATGCGACCTCCACCCGTGCTTTCAATTTAGCCAAACGTATCACATTACTAAACTGCTCTTGTTGTATGGGAAACTAATAGACTCACCGGATCTGCTTTATTGGTCTCAACACGACTAAAATTCATCAGCGCTGCAATAAAGTGAACATGGGCCTCTGACGGCTATGGTTTGTTCATGCGCAAATCACACCTGGGGTACCTACAAAATATTTCCGATATACAATATTTACTTAAACTCCGATCTTACTCCTTTGGCGAAGCTCGGGACGGTCGTGAACTGCTTCGGGCTGTGGCTCACACTCTGGATACTAGTTGGACGCGTGACTGCTTCTACTAGGCTCGGCAAGCTACTGAATCTTTGAATTATTTTCCGAAAACCTCTCGACCGACTTATATGCGCGCGCCGTTCTGTGGACTCTGTCGACTGCGATACAAATTTTACTTTCACAGAATAATTACTCAGCTCGTGAAATCCTTCGTGCTGTGACGTCAGCTTGCGGCGTGCGCCTCTGTCTCGACTCAACTGTTCTCGGTGGCTTCTATCGGATGACTGACTCTGCTCCGCTCACTGCTTGATTTCTGCGTGATTTCCAGAAGGCGTTTAGTCTGTTTATTAGGATAGATGTAATCCACGGATTTATCACGAACACTTATGGTATTTCTAGACCTATTATTACTGTCAAGAGGATTTTAATTCCTTACAGGAAGCTTTTGGCTGATAAATATAGCAGGAAAATAGTAACTTCGTTACACACCCTTCCTACTTCGGGAAAAAAAAAACTTTTTTCTCATGTTAACACCAGTGAGCCCGGATGGCCCCCGACGAAATTAAACAAATAATACATTTTGATTACCAAAAATCTTACTTCTAAATACTCGTTATTCAAATCAGATGCCCGCCAGGTGCCTACCTTCTTGGTAAACGAACCCTTTATTCGGGGTAGGTCCACCTGATACATAAAATACGGAATAAAATAAACTTAAATGTGGACCTCAAATAGTTCCTGATGAACAAAACAAAATAGACTCTTGCCTGGTTGCCGGAGAGCAACAAACAGGATCACTGTGTACAATGATCATTGTACAACAAAAAAACCATATTACCAGTAAAAAAAAAACAGTTAGAAAAAATAGTCATACCACAATAATAAAGTAAAATAAAATCTTCCTGGATTGGATGCTGGCGTCCGCATCCTGATCCTACGGGTCTGCCTACGGCATCAAACTAATGGGTGCTGAACATCCGCATCGGGGACATGCGGGTCAGGATACATCGGGGCACGGGGCGTCGTCCTTCTTGGACTGGTTTCCTCTGGGCTGGTCTCCACTGGGTTGGTCTCCTCTGGGTGGCTGGTTGTGTGACGTGGACCTTCCGGGGATAACATGTCCCTTAGTTCACCTCGGTATCTGGGCTATGGGCCGGGCGCAGATCTTCAACATGGATTCGTAAGAACCGCTTGCCTGCCTGATTTTTCAGGTTATACACCACCGGTGATAATACTTGGGTAACCGTGTATGGACCGGAGTATTTTGGAGCCAGTTTCGCGGCAAAACCTTTTTCGGCTGATGATAGGTGATGCTCTTTCTTCATCACCTGATCGTCCACATGCCATCGCCATTCTCAGCGCCGGAGATTGTAGTGGCGGCTATGAGTGATGAAAGCTTTGGCAAGGTTGAATCGGACCATCTCAAACGTCTCCTGCAGGTGTTCGAGCCTCCTTTTGTGACTTGTGACTTCGGCTTGGGTAATTTCTCCCTCATCTTCCTCCGTGGTAGGTACCCGCGGTCTGTATATCGCCTTCGGTACTTCCATCTCCCATCCAAAGTTCAGGAATGCTGGAGAATATCCGGTGGAGTCCTGGCGGGCGGTGTTAATTGCAAACAGTAGGTCAGCTAAGTGTGAGTCCCATTTCCGGTAGTTCTGGTCACAGAATTGGGCGATCATCGTCTTGAGCGTCTTATTGGCACTCTCCACGGGGTTTGCTTGTGGCGTGTATGGCGGTGTTCTACAGTGGTTGATTTCAAGTTCTTTCAGCATGTCCTCTAATAGGTGCCCTGTGAATTGTGTTCCGTTGTCGCTGAGGACTACTCTCGGACATCCGAAGCGGGTAATGATCTCCTCGTAGAGAGCTTGGGTGACGGCCTTGCAGATAGACCGACACTGAACCCATTTCGTGAATCGGTCTTGGAACACGACCAGGAACGTATTTTCTCGGGTAGAACAGGGTAACGGGCCAACCAGGTCTGTACTGACGCATGCCCAGGGTTGACGGTTAGTCAAGGGTTGCATCTTGCCAGCTGGTTTCATCTGTAACGGCTTGAATCTCTGGCAGGAATCGCAATTCCAGACATACTTGGCTACATTGCGGAACATGCCTGGCCAGTAATAGCGAGCGGTAATCCTGGCTATTGTCTTGGCAATGCCCATATGGCCGGCGGTGGGTGCATCGTGCATCTCATGCAGTATATTGACCCTTGACGGCTTAGAGACACATATTTCCCATGGGTTAGACAGTTCTGGCTCTGTCAGGTCATTAGAGTCCCAGAAATGGCGGTACAAGCGATCTTCTTGGATACAATAGTCTGGAAACATCTCAGGACTTCGTTGTACTTTCTCTTTCTTTTTGTCGTACCATGTGCAGACTGCTACTGGTTCGACGGCGGTCATCTCTTCGACATGTTCTCCTGTCTCCGTGCCTAGTGGATCTCTTGATAGAGCATCTGCCACTCTATTCATCCCTCCTCGGCGGTACTTGACTTCAAAGTCATATTGCTGTAGGAATATGCTCCAGCGGGCGAAGCGTCCTGCAGGGCTTCTGATGGAATGCAGCCAGCGGAGAGACTGATGGTCGGTAATGACCGTGAAGTGGTCTCCTTCCAAGTAAGGGCGTAGCTTCTCGATTCCCCATACAATCGCTAGGCATTCCTTTTCGGTTACGGAAAAGGCCTTCTCTGCGGAGGTTAAGGATCGGCTAGCATACGCGATGACGTGTTTAATGTCCTCTGTGGCCTGTGTCAGGACCACTCCTGAGCTTTGATCGAATGCGTCGGTCTGCATGGCGAACGACCTGTCGAAGTTGGGGAAGGTGAGGACTGGAGCTTTTGTGAGGCAGGTTTTCAGCTTCTGGAAGGCTTTCTCTTGTTCCGGTGCCCAGTGCCAACGGCGATTCTTCTTTAGTAGCCGATGCAACGGTGCTGCTACTTCAGAAAATGCCGGCACAAATCGTCGGTACCATGATGCCATTCCGAGGAACCGTCTCAAACCTCGCACGTTGGAGGGAGCTGTTAGTTTCACAATGGAGGTCACTTTTTCGGGATCTGTCCTGATGCCTTCTGACGTCACTACATGTCCGAGATACTGGAGTGATCTCCTCCCAAACTGGCATTTTTCTGGATTGACTCGCAGGTTAGCAGCACGAAAGCGACGAAACACTTCCTGCAGATTGGCGAGATGCTCTTCAAACGTGTTTCCTAACACGATGATATCATCCAGATTTGTGAAGCAATATGGGTCCATTTCCGGTCCGATAATGGTGTCCATCAGTCGTTGAAATGTTGCAGGAGCGGCGTGGAGATCGAACGGCATGACTCGTAACTGAAATAATCTTTGGCCAGGTACAGTGAAGGCGGTCACCGGTTTACTGTCTTCGGATAGGGCGACCTGCCAGTATCCTTGTCGCAACTCGATACTGGAAATATATCGAGCGCGGCATAGTTTGTCCAGGATAGCGTTGATGAACGGCAACGGGTAAGCATCCTTCATAGAGACGGAATTGACTTCCTGGAAGTCGATGCAGAACCTCGGCTTGCCATCTTTCTTTCACACGATGACTACTGGCGAGCTCCACAGGCTCTCGGAGGGTTCTATGATGTTCTCCTGCAGCATTCTGTCAACTTTGGTATTGATTACATCCCGCATTCTGGGATTCTGGGGTCGGTATCGCTGCTTTATCGGCTCTGGATTTAGGAGACGGATCCTATGTTCCACCAGCGGCGTTACTCCATGAATTTCCTCGAATGGGCGTAATTCGTCCTGTAGGAAGTCTTGTAAGTGGTCCTCTTCCTCTCTGGAAAGTGTCAGGGCCGGTCTTGGCTCAGTTACTCCAATGGGAAAGCATGGTACGGGTCGAGCTCCCATTGTCAGGGGTTGGTTCTTTACCAAGATTTGGCCGCTTCCTAGGTCGAGTCTAAACTGCCTCCTCCTCAATATTTCCATTTCCAGGACCATATCGGATGACAGTCCACTCAGATGTCCAAAAGATTCCTTGAAGCGGTGTTCTCCAAATCGAATCACCACGTGATACGTTGCGGAGACGGTAACGATTTCTCCATTGGCCAGTCGGGCGGAACTCGTAGCAGTCAAAGTTTTCGGTACTCCCAGCAGATCCCACTGCCTGGCTATACTGTCGCCGACATAGGAGATTACGGCACCGGTGTCAATCAATGCTTCAGCGGTACCACCGGGAATCTTGACGGAAAGATGCGGTCGGTGGTCGGTGGTATTGATGTTGGCGGTAAGTGAGGCATCATAGGGGCGTGGCTGCTCGTGCCTCAAGTCGTGGCAGTGCCCTAATGGTTTTTCGGTCGTGGGCACGGGCAATCACGAGACATTTCTCCGTCTCGCTTGCATCGGGAGCAGAATATCTTCGGAGCTGATTGGCATTGGCTCCTGAAATGCCCTGTCTAACCGCATCGCCAACACTCTCGGTTCCCTTCGACGGGGCGGTGGTTGACTGGGCTGCTTTGGCTTGGGACGGGCTGGACTACTGGGCTCCTTGGGGGCGGTGTGGCTAGTTGGGCAAGCCTAGTGACCACTGGTGGGGCTGATGGGGTCTGGTATGGTGCTAAAAGCGGCGTTGGAGTCGTCCTCTGAGCTTGTTCAATCTCGGCTCGCAAAAGCTCGTACTCTCTGGTAGCTTTGGCGAACTCAAGGACGTTGTTGAAGTTTGTCCTCCTTATTTCCCATCGAAACTCTGGGTGTAGGTTGCGGTATAGCCAGTTCAATTCCTGATCTGGCGGAATCCCAGGGTCTACAGATCGGTGATGTAGGCTGCCGTACTTTCTCTCAGGCTGTGTGTCCTCCTGCTAAAGGCCGCTTCCAGATCGATTCGGTAGTTGACGGCAAAGAAGAAGTCCTGAAAGGCGGTGCAGAAGACTTCCCATCTCGGCCAGCATGCCCGGTTGATTCTGAACCAGAGGGCCGGCATTCCTTCCAGCAACCCTGGCATAGCTTGTTGGAGGCGGTCTGCTGGGATGCCTTGGGATTCTCGAATCTCCTCCAATCTTTCGAGGGAGGCGGCGGGGTCGTTGATCCCATTGAAGGTCACTCTCCAGTCCTTTACTCTCAGTGGTGCCATCCTTACACTCGTGTTAGGTGGCAGTAGGGTGGCCTGTGCTCCCACTAGGGTCCCTGTGAGCACGTTGCTCATGATCGGCATTCCAGTGCTCGTCACTGTGATTGTGGGTAATACTGGCGGCGGTGCGATTGTCGTGGCAACTCCTGTGGTCGTCGTGGGGAACGGAAACGGGTAGGTGACGGTTGGTGCGGGTGATGCTGCTCGTCCTTTTCGGAAAAACTTCACGATTCGCCTTCGCTCCTCGTCGACGGTGCCGGTGGTATCCAGGCGGTATCTAGTGAGATCGGTGTCTAGCTCCTCTTTTCGTAGTTGATACACCCATCCGACGCGGGTGTCGTTGGGATCACCTCCTGCACCTGGACTCAGCGGTATTGGGCATCCAGCGGGACCTGCGGTACTTCCTGGCACGGTGGTGGGGCTTTCCAGTCCTGTCGGCATCTCAGGTGAATACTCGGAACTGGCACGTCTTACTTGTCTCACAGTCGAAACTCAACTCCCTGTCTGGTGCTCGTATCTTGAGAACCGTACCTCCTATTGACGAACGGATGGCGGGGAGCGCTTCTGCGCACTCGACAATTCATTGAGGAGGTATCGCACGGACGCCTGACTCTCTTCTGAGCCAAGTTTGATGATCTGTCAAAAATTAGAGGTCGGTAGCCTTCAACGGATTTCGGTTCTATACATCCCAGCTTCACGAATTTCCAACTGTCTTTATCGTACGAGCTTGCTTTCTCCCTTTTCACTTACGTATCTCGTGAACGGTCAACCTGGGAACGAAACGGATGATGGTAATCGGTTCTACACCCCCAAAAACCTATTAAACGAGGGGTCACTCGGCATATTGACCCTCTTTTGAGTCCAAGTTGACATCTGTCAAAAATGACAGGTCTCGGTATACTATAGAAACGGTCCCTGCTCGGGTGCCAATTTGGGACGGGGTCTTCTCCCCTACTATCAAACTTTGGCGCCTATCACTGTTCTCGGTCTTACCTCGGGCGCACCTTTTGGTTTATAGTGAAAAAGGCCACTTTTGCCCCGGGCAGTCTCAGTGAAGGAAGACACTATAGGGGTCAATATAGTGGTGACACTGTATTAGGGCCAGCAAGGCAGGCTTTAATTGCCTTCCACTGGGTTTCGAACCTGGGTGGCGACTGCGCACTAGATGTTTGAATTCTACTTGACATAGTGAATAAAAGAATACTAAAAACAGGATAAACAGGTATATTGATAACAATAGAAATACAGCCAGGGCGGCTGATGTCAGAATCAAGTTATTACAACAAAATTATGACTGGCAAGCACTAACTATCGACACAAAGCGGAAAGGGTGTGTTAACGTAGGCGGAGTACACGTAGTCACCAAAAGCTCTTGTGAGAAAAGGGTCGTACGGATTAGTGTGCAAGCTCAAAAACAGGTGCAAGCGTGTTCACTAATGATTTCATCCCCTTTCACTTACGACACGCCGGAGCGCAGTAAGCTGAGACGTGAGAAATGTCTACTCCTCCTATGCGACCTCCAACCGAGTTAACTATCATTTTTAAATTCTACTTAGGACACGCCAGAGCGCAGATAGCTGAGACGTGAGAAATGTGACCTCCAACCGTGTTTACTAATATTTTATCTCCCTGAGAAACCGACACGCCGGAGCGCAGGAAGTTGAGACGTGAGGAATGTCTACACCTTCTATACGACCACCAAACGTGTTCACGAATCCCTTAAAAACCAACACGCTGGAGCGCAGGAAGCTGAGACGTGAGGAATGTCTACCCCTTCTATGCGACCTCCAACCTTGTTTACGAATCCCTTAAAAACTGACACGCCGAGGCACAGGGAGCTGAGACGTGAGAAATGTCTACCCCTTCTATTTGACCTCCAACCGTGTTTCCTATCTTTGTCTCAACACCAAGTCACGTTAGAGCGCAGAAAGTTGAGACGCAAGAAATGTCTACCTCTTCTATGCGACCTCTACCCGTGCTTCCTATCTCTGTCTATGAAGTCACGTCGGAGCGCAGGAAGTTCAGACGCGAGAAATGTCTACCTCTTCTATGCGACCTCCACCCGTGCTTTTAATTTAGCCAAACGTATCACATTACTGAACTGCTCTTGTTGTAACGGAAACTAATAGACTCACCGGATCTGCTCCATTGGTCTGACGGTCACGGGCTATCACTCGGCGTACGTGGTGGTTCATATCGGATCTCAAACACGACCAAAATTCATCAGCTCTGCAATAAAGTGAACATGGGCTTCTGACGGCTATGGTTTGATCATGCGCAAATCACACCTGGGGTACTTACAAAATATTTCCGATATACAATATTTACCCAAACCCCGATCTTACTCCTTCAGCAAAGCTCGCGACGGTCGTGGACTGCTTCGGGCTGTGGCTCACACTCTGGATACTAGTCGGACGCGTGACTGCTTCTACTAGGCTCGGCAAGCTTCTGAATCTTCGAATTATGTCAAAACAGAACTACAGCCGGCTTCCTCCTCTTTTCCGAATACCTCTCGACCGACTTATATGCGCGCGCCGTTTTGTGGACTGTGTCGATTGCGATACAAATTATACTTTCACAGAATAATTACCCAGCTCGTAAAATCCTTCGTGCTGTGACGTCAGCTTGCGGCGTGCGCCTCTGTTTCGACTCAACTGTTCTCGGTGGCTTCTATCGGATGACTGCCTCTGCTCCGCTCACTGCTTGTAAAATTCCCCTAAGTGGGAATCCTCGTGTAGCGTGTGCTTTTGGCTCGACTGGATTGCTGTCTCGGGCTTCTATCTGATAACTGAATTCCCTCGTCGGCGTTTGAAAATAGCCCAGCTTGCTTGATAATAATGTTTTCTCGAGAGTCGATAGCCGGCGCAGGTTATACTCGTGCGTGCTATTCAGCTACGCCTCGCGGTATTAGCGTGATTTCCGGAAGGCGTTCAGTCTGTTCATTAGGTTAGATGTAATCCACGGATTTATCACCAACACGAATGGTATTTCAAGACCTATTAATACTGCCAAGAGGATTTTAATTCCTTACAGGGAGCTTGTGGCTGATAAATATAGCGGGAAAATAGTAACTTCGTTACAGTATTAATATCAACATATGGTTTTAACCAAGTGTACTGATTGAACTGAAGAACTATGTTTTTTTTTAGTATGAGACCGTTAGACAAAGCCTGTTTTAGGTTGACGTGATGTATAATGTATTTTTATTCATGGTGGAGGGTAGCCATAAGTTTACTGGGTTCAGACGGGGACGATGATGGTTTTCCTGTTTTGGGATTTATATGTTCAAGGCAGAAAGGTATATCCTTATGCTGATCATGAGGATATTGAGGATATTCCAGATCAACTTCAAGAATATACCCTTTATCTGAGTCATCGGATATAAAGGTGACATCAATGTGGGAATCGACCCACTCGAAACCTCCATGAGGAAGAGGTTGAGACATCGCTCAACCGTACTGATCATTTATATCGGAATACATGATATATTTCTCGGTTTCGGATGGATTGAAGTCTGGGAAATATCGATTATTTGCTTTTACCTTCCTTTTTTAACAAATTTAGCTGAGTCCACCTCGAATACTTTTCTCGATAAAAAGAAGCATATCAACATCGGTAAGAAGATCAGTGAGAGCTCCTGTTGAGTATAATACAACATACACTGCCAAGTATAACCAGGCAGTGTATATGTATCCGCGGGATCAAGACCATAAGTTTTATGGCTACTATCGCAAATTTTTTCGAAAACGTCGGCTAGGAGGAGAATATCTGTTTTCATGTACAAGTCTACATATTCACCCAAAGTGGCACAATTGGAAGCAGCCCAAACGTTTTGAGCTCTTTCATATAGTTTTCTTGGACATGGTTTTTCAGTTAGAGTATTATAAAAATGTTCGATAGAAAGGAGAGTCGTTTCATTGAATTTATCAAAGGAATCAAAATAATCGTAAGGCATAACACCTTTTTTTGTCAGCAAATCAATTTTTTCAATAGAGACCTCTGGAAATTGTGCTCTTGAATTTGGAAATTCTGGTAGATATGATGATAATTTATCTAGAGAGGAATTTATAAAACGGAAAGAATCCATAAATCTTAAATGAAAGTTTGATCCGTCGATGTGTTTAGTAAATGATATGTATTTTTTTTTCGTAATTGGAAGTAACTCAATTCTTCCTTCGATTGCGGTGGCTAGTTTCGCAATAATGGAATGACTAGCATAGCCGCTGGGATTATGGAACACTACAGGGATCATTTAGCTCAATATTGCAGGATTCATGAGCTGCACCGTGGTAATTTGTAGAATTCTTATCATTATTATTTGTTGGAGTAAGTGAAAATGGTCTCTAACTTTTTTATCACCCAGGGAAAACGGCTTCTCACAGATGTGACAGTGAGTTGCTTGTGTGAATGCAGCTTCCTGTTTAACTGTCATATTCAAATTATAGACACAATTGTGAATAGTTTCAATTCCTTCTGTTAATTCCAAAAGCTGATTCGAGAACCATTCCATGAAGTTCTCCCCTTTATACGAACGGTAAAAAGAAAGGATGTTGTCGTAAGAACATTTCACATAGTAGCCAATAGTAGTCAGGGTATGCCATTGATATTTTGCTCCGTCTTGAATTTTATTTAGAATACTTTCGATGTCTGCGTGTACGATAAAAGGTACTTTTTCTTTGAATTTATAATCTTTGAATTTGAGAATAGTTTTTTCACCAGTTGGCATTTTAATTTTACAATCAATAATTTTTCTACATAATTCAGTATGATTTTGCAATTCTTCCTCGAATCCGAAATAATGGAGGCATCTATCACAGAAATATATTTTTCCATCTTCTTTACTGAGTTGTTTGGAAAGGAGCCTGGATAGATCCTTGTTTCAACAATAATGATAACGAATCGGTTCATCATCAGAATATTGGTTTTGTATGAGAAGAAGGTTCACATGTTTGTATCTTTTTTGTGATGCCAAGAAGGAAGTAAAAACGGAGAAAGATTCACCTGATTTTTTCAATGTATAAACGTTAACCGAAATGTTATTTTGTTTTTCGAAATTTGAAATTTTGTGGATGGTCTGTATCCCTTTGAGCTTCAAAACTTCAGAATAATGGGGATATGATGATGTTCTATTTGAATGATTTTTTTATGATACTGGAAACAAGGCTGATACAATAGACCAAGCAAAGTAGGCTGAATCATCATGTATTACGTTGATACAGGCTTCTTTCCGCTTAATTTTGGTCGGAAGTTCAATATATGATGATCCAATTTGAGGAGAGAATTTATTGATGTTCACCCCCAAATTGATGATTTTTTGAAGTGCCCACCCGCTTTCTTTTTCACAGAATTTTTCAGGTTCAATCATTATGGGTTTCATCACTTCATCATCAAACCATGAATTCAAGTCGGTATTGTGAAATATCGGAGAATTGACAGTGGTGAGGTATTTATATTCAGTTCTCACCTCATCAGCCTTTGCGAGTACAAATTGCCCGCAGAATACAAAATTTACCTTTATAGAATCCAAATTCTTAAAAATGTTATGGATTCTTCGTTTGAGAAGTGCTTTACAATCGGAAAATTAATGTTTAGTGTCTTTATGGAGAATATTTCTGTTCGTATACGCGAACCGAACGCTGATTCTGAATCATTCCATTGAACCCGATGTTTAGCTGTCACATTCGAATGTTCGAGTCCTGCTCGTATTTTCTGCTCGTATTTGATCTGATTTCGCAGAGTCTTGACATTTCTTAGGGTTGTCTGCAGGTGTTGTTTTTCCCCAAAGTTGTTGCCATTTTGATGGACCTGTTGATCCTTTTATATGCTCTGGTGCATTCTCGTAACCCGTTGAGGGTGGATTTTCCGTGATACCCAGTTGTTATCAACCCCGAAATTGAGGTGATAAATGTCAGCACATCAACAAAATTCGTCATATTTTCAACACCTGCAACAAAAAAAATGAGGTAATTAGTCAATGTAATTTTTCCCTGAAAAATAGGTGAATTGCTAACTATTTCCAAGAAAAACAAACTTTGAGTTTGCTGAAGGAGCACCGAAAAACACGTCTGACCTCTGTGAAGACTCGATGAGGAATGACGAAATCAGACAGTGCAAAGACTCAAGTTTCAAGAACAATTTGGTTGAGAGGAAGACTGAATGACAGATGTGTCAGTTTTGAAAATGACAGAGCTAAGGAAAACTAACCTTGAGTTTGTGGAGGGGAAAAAACGTCTGACCCCTGTGAAGACTCGAGGAAGGATGATAAAAATCAGTCAGTGCAAAGACTTAAGTTCTAAAAATAATTTGGTTGGTAGGAAGACTGATTGACAAAAGTGTCACGTGATCAGTTTTGAAAATGACAGAGTCTGAGAAAAACTTACTTCGAGTTCACTGAAGTAGCACTGAAAAAACACGTCTGACCTCTCTGACGACTGGAACATGAATAATGAAATCAGACAGTGCAAAGACTAAAATATCATAAAAAGGGGGTTGACAGCGTTTTTAATAAACCCTTGGGAAGTCTACCAACTACGCCACTGTCTGACACCTGTTTTTCCATCGTGCAGATCGGTAAACAAGAAAAATGTACGAAGTGTACTGTCATGTGTACCACCTTATATGACACCTGCAGCCGCTAGGGTTCCAATAATTCCTGAGTCCGGTCAGCGGAATGGCGACTCGCAATTATCAAACCAAACGCAAGAATGAATATATGACCAACTTCCCATCTCTACCCGATAGAAAAACTGTCCATATAAACCGCTGCGCTGACGCATGTATTTCATCAGCGATTTCGACTTCCTACATACGACTAGTGCTGTCTGGGATACGTTGCTCCGACCTGAGACAAATAGAACTCTTAAAACTTGCGAATAAATTCACTAGAATGAGATAAAAACCTATTATCCCACCCCGAGTACTGAGCCCAGCCCTGAAAGAATCTCGGTGCTCCATCAGCTGATGAAATTCTAACAAGGCTTCAAAACCACCACCCCCGACACTTTGGTCGGTCCTCAGTAACATTTCGTTAAAAAAATATAGTATTCTAAATTTTGAAAAGTTCTGAAAAAGTGATAGCCAAAAATTCACAAAGAATTTGGAAAACCCCACTAACAAAGTTTTTGTTCAATGCGAGAGATTTCCCCACCGAAGGACATCTGGTAAGTCCTCTGGAAACGAGAAAAGCTCGATTCCAGCCGGTCCGAAGAAAGAGTGTTCTTTCTCAACGCTCCGATCGGCTATTTCGAAAAATCAATTAATTCCAAAAATTTCCTTCAGAAAATTTTGAAAATACCAAACTATGGAAATTTCCCTGGAGAAAACAACATCTCAACGTTATTTAGTCCCTAAACTGAAATGCAATATATTTCCCCAGCCTTTGTTTTACGAGTGGGCGAAAACTCGATTAAAATCCTCAAAACGACACACTACCGAATATGTACGTTCAAATTCACGCTCCTTGAACTTTTTTGCAAAATGCTTACAGTTACTTGAGAACGAATCTCCAAAGTAAAAATTAGCAAGTCCAGGAGCGACTCGAAGGAGAGGTTTCAAAACTCAATTTGGATAGAGAGCGTAGGAAAACGTAGACCGACCTAACTCAGGAAATTTACATTTGACTCTCTATCCGCAAAGAAAAATAGGAGAGGTAACCTACGCGCAGGAAAGTTTTGGGAAGGACACATAGACCAAGGAACTCCCTTTCGGAAACCGGACACTCGGTTTGAGAATCCTCCACTGACGAAACTTCTACGCGCAGCTAATTAAGCCCAAGCCTTCTCACCTACGATGGACGCTAGGTTCAACGAAGATCGATTAGACCATTTTTGTGATCTCATTTCAGAAAATCTACCGAGATACGTCCCATGAGCCGCATGCCCTATTTGTGCGTCAGCATTCCCAGATCTGAAACATTTCCAAAATACAAAAAGATTAGCAACCTGAAAGAGAAGGCATGAATAGTAAACCCCTGTATACTCATTGCAGGCGACTCCCTGAAGTAACTTCTCGTAAACCATCAGGAGAAGGAAATTGCCTACGTCCATCCTAGAAAAACCATAATTCATCCAACGAACGACCCATCCAAGGACTGCCAGCTGAAACCATCCATTGTCATGACACCGAATTGTTGAATCCAAAATCCATGGTCCACATCCAATGTACGATCTCGATTCGGAAACTGCACCAGCCTCGTCGTCCGTGAAAAAGATCCATCCAAAAATAGTTGCAGGAATCCTCCATACTCCAGTAATCCATCGTCCAGAAGCTGAAACACGAGGTGAAGTGGAGACTGCAAAATGTCTTCCCACGAAAAATTGCCGACGCGTTTGCGAGCCGAAGAACTGAAGAACTGTGAAACTAAGAGAGCGTTGATTTTTTGACTCCAGGTTTTGTTACATTGCCTCGGAGCGCAAAGCCTTTCCGTTGGCTCCCGCGAGCGATCTGGGCATATCCCTTGAACTGAACAAAACCGTGGATCATATTCAAGAAGAACACGGCCAGTTTTCTCGTCCTTCCAATCTTGAATTTACGAATAAACACAGTTATTGAAAATCCACCATAACTGTTGAATGACGATCATCTCGATCGAGGAAACTAACGGTGTATTTATGAGGCGACTGTACAAGTATCAAAATATAGCCCATTTAAAATTCCGATTGAAGTTCATATCGGTTTACCGACCGATATGACCCAATCTAATGGTGGTAACCCGAAATCAGATTATAAAGTCGGAATTTGGGGTAAGTCAGGTATGAACACAAACCGACAATGCGAAGCGCCGGCGACGTCCCGTCTGGAGGCACTGGACATTTCTAATTGGCTTTCATACCTTTACAAATAAAATTACACCTGTATTGTGGACTAAGCGATATAGTACTCTTTTGAAATAATAATGATTTTCCATTTCGGAAAGTCCATTCAGATATGGAATCTGAGTTTAGTAAACTCGTGAACCGATGGCATATTCATTCTGAAAGTAGCTATATTCTTAAACTTTAAAAACATTCGAACTTTACGATGGAAACTTATAACCATCTATAGGTTTGTCTAGAGTCGGTGGTTAGCGTACCTGCGTAGAACTACACTTGCAACTTATATAAGTTTCTAATAAAATTTCTTGTTGGTATTTACTAATTAAAGGGACCCGAAATTCACTTGAAAAACTCATAACAACTGCTAGGATAGTGGCCGGTTACCCTGGTCGTATATATAAGCTTATTGATATTTTTTCTATTGAAAATATAACGAAATTTCCCTTTCAATACTGAAAGTGCTCTTATGCAACAGACAGTCAAAATGAATTTGGAAAAATCCGTTTTTGGGTTCTTTGAACCGTACTCAATCCTCGAAATACATTTTTCTAAGAAATCCACTGATTTCTGGTTCGAAATGTTTTTAATAAAATATTCGCGTTTACTGATTAACCTTGTATAGGCTGTCCTCAGGAAAGTTTTAGATTGAAAAATTCCAAGAATGAGTTGGATTTAAAAATTCATGTGTTTCTCACTGAACAATATTGATAAAACGAGGCGGGCAAGGGCAGTTCGCGTTCCGCACCCAGTCCAAAACGCCAAGTCTGAGTTTGTTAAATAACAAATGGGTTCCGTTCCCTATAAAATTAAACTTACTTTTACCAATGTACCGGGTGTCCCATTTCAATAATCCAAAAACCAGAAAACGTATTTTTGGTGAAAATAGAGTTTTTGTCTGAGTAGGCGATTTTCATAACAAGTCTTTGCACTGTCTGATTTCATCATTCATGTTCCAGTCGTCAGAGAAGTCAGACGTGTTTTTTCAGTGCTCCTTCAGTGAACCCAAGGTGAGTTTTTCTCAGACTCTGTCATTTTCAGAACTGATCACGTGACACTTTGGTCATTCAGTCTTCCTACCAACCAAATTGTTTTTAGAACTTAAGTCTTTGCACTCACTGATTTTTATCATTCTTCCTCGAGTCTTCACAGAGGTCAGACGTGTTTTTCGGTGCTCCTCCAACAAACTCAAGGTTCATTTTTCTTGGAAATAATAAGCGATTCACCTATTTTACAAAATTACATTGACTAATTACTTAATTTTTCTGTTGTTGCAGGTGTTCAAAATATGACGAATTATGCTGATGTGCTGACATTCATCACCTCAATATTGGGGTTAATGAAAACTAAAAATAACGGAAAATCCGCCCTCAACGGGTTACGAGAATGCACCAGAGCATATAGAAGGATCAACAGGTCCATTAAAATGGCCATAACTTTGGGAGAAAAACAACAGCTACAGGCAGCCCTAAGAAATGTCAAAACTCTGCAAAATCAGATCAAATACGAGCGGAAAAAAGGAGCAGGACTCAAACATTCGAATGTGATAGCTAAACATCGGGTTCAATGGAATGATTCAGAATCAGCGTTCGGTTCGCGTATACGAACAGGAACTATCTCTAATCTTTTCCATAAAGACACTGAAAATTTCTTTTCCGATGGTAAAGCACTTTTCAAACGAAGAATCCATGACGTTTTGGAGAATTTTGATTCCATTAAGGTGATTTTTGTATTCTGCGGGCAATTTGTACTCGCAAAGGCTGATGAGGTGAAAACTGAATATAAATACTTCACCACTGCCAATTCACCGATATTTCACAATACTGACTTGAATTTATGGTTTAATGATGAAGTGATGGAACCCATAATGATTGAACTTGAAGAATTCTGTGAAGAAGAAAGCGGATAAGCACTTCAAAAAATTATCAATTTGGGGGTGAACATCAATAAATTCTTTCCTCGAATTGGATCATCATATATTGAACTTTCGACCAAAATTAAGCGGAAAGAAGCCTGTATCAACGTAATGAATGATGACTCAGCCTGCTTTGCTTGGTCAATTGTAATAGCCTTGGTTCCAGTATCATAAAAAAATCATCCAAATAGAACATCATCATATCCCCATTATTCTGAAGTTTTGAAGCTCAAAGGGATACAGTTCCCTATGACCTTTCACCGCATTCCATATTTCGAAAAACAAAATTACATTTCGGTTAACGTTTATACATTGAAAAAATCAGGTAAATCCTCCTCCGTCCTTCCTTCCTTCTTGACGTCACAAAAAAAAACAAACATGTGAACCTTCTTCTCATACAAAACCAATATGCTGATGATAAACCGATTTGTTATCATTATTGTTGGATCAAGGATCTATCCAGTCTCCTTCCCAAACAACTCAGTGAAGAAGATGGAAAGAAATATTTCTGTGATACGTGCCTCCATTATTTCAGATCGGAGGAAAAATTGCAAAATCATACTGAATTATGTAGAAAAATGAATGATTGTGAAATTGAAATGCCAACTGGTGAAAAAACTATTCTCAAATTCAAAGATTATAAATTCAAAGAAAAAGTACCTTTTATCGTATACGCAGACATTGAGAGTATTCTAAATAAAATTCAAGACGGGGCAAAATATCAATGGCATATCCCGGCTACTATTGGCTACTATGTGAAATTTTCTTACGACAACATCCTTTCTTTTTACTGTTTGCATAGAGGGGAGAACTCTATGGAATGGTTCTCAAATCAGCTTTTGGAATTAACAGAAAAAATTGAAACTATTCACAATTGTCCCTATAATTTGAATATGACAGTTGAACAGGAAGCTGCATTCACACAAGCAACCCACTATCACATCTGTGAAAAGCCGTTTCCCCTGGGTGATGAAAAAGTTAGAGACCATTTTCATCTTTCTCCATTAAATAATAATAATAATAATAATAATTCCACAAATTACCGCGGTGCAGCTCATGAATCCAGCAATATTCAGCTGAATTATAGCAAAATGATCCCTGTAGTGTTTCATCTCAGCGGCTATGATTGTCATTTCATTATTGGACAAATAGCCACTGCAATAAAAAAAATTGAGTTGCTTCCAATTACGAAAATAAAATACATATCATTTACTAAACACATCGGCGGATCAAACTTCCATTTGAGATTCATAGATTCTTTCTGTTTCCTAAATTCCTCTCTAGATAAATGATCATCATATCTACCAGAATTTTCAAATTCAAGAGCACAATTTCCAGAGGTCTCTAATGAAAAAATTGATTTGCTGACAAAAAAAGGTGTTATGCCTTACGATCATTTCGATTCCTTCGATAAATTCAATGAAACGACTCTCCCTTCTATCGAACATTTTTATAATACTCTTACCGAAAAACCATGTGTACGAAAACTATATGAAAGAGCTCAAAACGTTCGGGCTGCTCTCAATTGTGCCACTTTGGGTGAATATGTAGACTTGTACATGAAAACCGATATTCTCCTCCTAGCCGACGTTTTCGAAAACTTTCGCGATAGTAGCCATAAAACTTATGGTCTTGATCCCGCGAATACATATACACTGCCTGGTTATACTTGGCAGTGTATGTTGTATTATACTCAACAGGAGCTCGAACTTCTTACTGATGTTGATATGCTTCTTTTTATCGAGAAAGGTATTCGAGGTGGACTCAGCCAAATTTGTTCAGAAAGGAAGGCAAAAGCAAATAATCGATATCTCCCAGACTTCAATCCATCCGAAACCGAGAAATATCTCATGTATTTCGATATAAATAATCAGTACCTCTGCCTCATGGAGGTTTCGAGTGGGTCGATTCCCACATTGATGTCACCTATATATCCGATGACTCAGGTGAAGTGTATATTCTTGAAGTTGATCTGGAATATCCTCAATATCTTCATGGTCAGCATAAGGATATACATTTCTGCCCTGAGCATATGAATCCCAAAGCACGGGAAACCATCATCGTCTCCGTCTGAACACACTTAACTTATGGCTACCCTCCACCATAAAAAAAATACATTATACATTATGTCAACCTAAAACAGGCTTTGTCTTACGGTCTCATACTAAAAAAAAATCTTAGAGTTTTTCAATTCAATCAGTTCACTTGGTTAAAACCATATGTTGATCTTAATACGGAATTGTGGAAAAAAGCTAAAAATGATTTTGAAAAAACTCGTTCAAATCAATGAACAACGCAGTTCATGGTTGAACCGTTGAAAATATTAGGAAACATAGCATCTTCAAACTGACAACCAAGTGGGAGGGTAGATATGGGGCTCAATCATATATTTCCAAACCAGAGTTTAAGTCAGCCATCATATTCAATGAAAATCTCACGGCAATAGAGTTAATTAAGACTGAAATATCTCAACAAACCAATATACGTAGGCTTTAGTATCCTTGATATATCCAAAACTAAAAATTACAATTTCCAATATGATTATATGCGGAAAAGATTCGGAGATAATTGTTCTGTATTTTTCACTGATACCGATCCGCTGATTTATGAAATACAACGTCCCGATGTTTATGAAATAATTCGTGAGGATTGTCATTACATTTTCAATACCAGCGATTATCTCGAGAACAATAGGTATAACATACCTTTTGTTAACAAAAAAGTTCTAGGGATTGTGGAGGACGAAAATAATGGCAATCTTATGACCGATTTCATTGGCCTCAATTCAAATTCATATACTACTAAGGTTTTTACACCCTTAGACAAAATTAAACTGAATTCAGAAGAGGAAGGATATCGTTTTAACGAATTTCAACGTACGTTCAGACATTTTCAACGTTATTCCTATGTGAGTATAGTCGTTTCGACGTTTTTCAACGTATATTCAGACGTTTTTCACGTTTTTTTTAAAGCATGATAGACGTGTTTCGATGCTTGCAGAGAAACTCACCCTTTATATAATATAATAAATTATTATGTCAGCAGAGTTTGGTTAGGTTGGGTTAATAAAAAAAAAATATTTCATTCGAATGCTTGCAGAAGAATCTCACCCTTTATATAATATGATGAATAATTAAGTTAGCAGAGTTTGGTAAGGTTGGGTCAATTAAAAAATGTTCGTCATTTGAATATTTGCAGAAGAAACTAATACTCATATAATAACAATGTTAGTCTAAAATCACATTTGAGACTTCACAAACAACATACAGAAATCTTATATTCATACATAAACATGTCTCAACTCAAGAAATCCATGAGATTAACCCTCAAAATTCAGTGGATCTAGGAATAAACTGTGAATCTACGTGGAAAAATCCCCAAATCTAGAGAAAAATCACATATTTCATGAGAAATACATATATCTAGGAAAAATATTCACTCATCCATGAGAAATCCATCAGGTTAACCCTAAAATACAGAGAATCTAGGGGAAAAATCCCTGAATCTAGGGAAAAAATCACTTATCTCATGAGAAATCCATCAGGTTAACCCTCAAAATACAGAAAATCTAGCAAAAAATCCCTAAATCCAGGGGAAAATCACTTATCTCATGAGAAATCCATTGGGTTAAGTCTTAAAATTCAGGAAATCTAGGGAAAAACTAGGTGAAATAGGTGAATTCAAGTAAAAAATCCCCAGATCTAGGAAAAAAATTCAATCCTCTATGTGAAATAAGGTATAAAGTCATATTAAATGGTAGAAATCCGTCAGGTTGACCCCTGAAATACAGTAGATCTAGGGAAAATCCAGGGTAATATAGACTTCGAGCACGTAAAAAATGTGTGTTCCTCAAGGATCTGGTTTGTGGTCGCAAAATTACAACGTTGGACCTTGGCACTTTTTGAAAATTTCCCCAGATCTGGGGAAAAATCGGGGAAAATCACTATCTCCCTCTCTCTCTAATACACAGGCTCCTATGGGAGTTTCCATCGGGGTCAGAGAAAATTTCCCCAGATCTGGGTACTTTTTTAGAAAAGTGGAAAAGTGGTGCTGAACTGTTGCAGCTATATCTACTAGCCACACTATTAACTAATGTAATATAATAGTTAATAAAAAACTTAATCATTAAGTAACTGAAAACGTATGCAAAAACACGCTATCATCTTATATGAACCAATACTATATGCGCCAACGTATAAGCAACCCGTCACGCGGTGATACACTCCTCCGTTGGTTCGTTCCCCCAATATCGCTACTCGACTGTGCATCGAGCGCAATTTCTCACCTTTCAGGTGAAAATCCAACATATACAAATTATAGATATCGATCCCTACTTCCAGATGCCGGTAACAGAATTTCAATACGACAATTTCCCTTAGATCGGCGCATTTTGCGAGATAAATTGTTTATAACGCGATTGTGCAAAAACTACACATCAGCCAGACACCATCTTGCGCACAGTTGAACTACATGTTATTATCTATCATTTCCCTCCAAGATTGTTTGCCAAGCTTTGAATTCATGAAAATAAATGAATTTTAAAAAAATCTCCCTTTTTAGAGGTTTTTTTCCGGATATTCTCAGTGGAAAATGCATCGATCCGGTCGCCCAAACAACGATTTTGTAGGTTTTTGAATTCTCTACAAAACAATTTTTCCAATACGTTTCAAGAAATTCGTAAAGAACAAAAAAGTTGTCATTTTTGACGATATTGCTAAATGTGATTCAAGTAATCAGTGGAATCAACCTGTATACAAGTTTATTATATTCTGACTATTCCTTCTCGTGTTACAATCTTGAATCAGATAATCGAAATAACAGTAAATATGTTGGTATTTGTTGCTGGAGACCTATAATTGTAAGTTATGGTAATATTGGTATCAATTTCTGTAATTATAGTAGCCTAGCTATGCTACTTTTCGAAATGAGGAATATTTTTGTTACGAATCGGAAAAGTTATTATTACATCAGATAATGTGCAGAGATACAAATCTATCAAGCACATATAATATAACTTGTGCCAGAATTGAAATAAATTAGATTTAAAGGGTCAACAAAGGAAGGAAAGTCCTGAAGGAAAATAACAGAAAGAAAATATTGTCTGTGACACCCATTGCGGTTTGACGTTGTGGGTGAATAGCTTCAAGGAAGTCGGTGACGGTGCACATACAACGTGATGTGGGAAGTTGTTCCAAACATCAAAAGTCCGGTTGCTGGGGAAATGGAGGCGAGGAGAGCTTCTGAATTGCCCCTTTTTTTATTCATAGGGTTGTCCTGAGGTTTACCAACGATGTCGAGGAGATGAACTGGTTGTGGGTGAGATGGTTTATTTGGACTGGGTCTTCTCGAATACATCTATTTTCAAGTGAAATTAGGTCCATGATTTGGAGTCGATGGTCATAGGGCAGGTCCCTCAGTCGAGGAGGCCAGCGATTCGCATGGAGTTGGACTTTTTCCTAAAACAGCTTCATCCCTCACAATCCATGGGGATCGTGTTGAGAAAGCAAACTCGAGTATTTGGCGGCGGATATAGGTGGTGTAGAGTTTGCAAGCCAGTTGGAGGGTGGGATTTTTGAAAGTTCATTTCATCGTGTATAATGTAGTGTTGGCATTTTTTACGGAGCCCGAAATATGTGTAGACCAGCGCAGACTGTCCGTAACTGTTACTCAAAGGTCAGGTTGCGAGTCTACGACGGTCAGCTAAACTCAATTTGGGAAACAGTCCTCACCCGGATTGGTTTTCTCGATATGAAGAACTGAGCACTTGCTGGAGTTTATTGTCAGTAACCAGTCGGAGCACCACTTTGCTACGTTATTTGAGTCATTTCGCATGAAAGCACTCTAATGGACCTCAGTACGGAGCTTTGTGGTACGCCACTGGTTGCTTGGGATGCCTGCGAGTAGTTGCCCGAGTTCAAGATTGGGGTCCACGAGTTGAGGAATATATATATATATATATATATATATATATATATATATATATATATATATATATATATATATATATATTTATATACAGTGCGCGTCAAAATTATGGAACAAATTCGATATTTCGCAAGCCATGTACTTTTGACAAAAATCCTAGAATAGGTCGATTTTCATTTTGAAATTCCGATTTTTTTATGTATATTCTGAAGAGGTTATGTCACTGGTTTCGGCATGGTGATGTAATCGGTAATTTTTTAAAATTGGAATATATGTCTTGTGATACCCCATCTGAAAGGCTCTTCAATACTGCATTCAATGATAATAATCAATTAGATATTTTTCACAGGGTGAACAAAAATTATATTTTATTTCAATAAGAGAATAACTTTATATCCAACAAAATAGAACAGTTAAATAAGATGTTCGAAATGCCATCCACCAGTCTCTTGAGAATGAGCAAATCAACGGAAACATTCCTCTTGCACATTGCGAATAACTTCCGGAGTAATTCTGTTAATTTCGATCCTAATTCAATTTTTATTCGACGAAACCAAAAAGGAGGAGGTTCTCTATTCGACCCGTATATATTTTTTTTCCATCATATTTTTTTATGTATGATCACGCATAACTTTCTACTGAGGCGTCCGATTCCGATAATCCTTTTTTCAGTGGATAGGGTGAACTTCGAATTTGGTTTCATTTGAATGAATCCACCCCTGAGGGTAGCGAAATGAAGGATATTGATCACTCACCCTCTGAATTCTGGTCCGTTCACCGATTCTATCAGGCTTAACTTTGTACTGGGATTCTCTTTTTAATAGATAGGGTATATCGTATATTTGGATTTCGAAAGGAATAAGCCACCCTTACGGGTGGAAAAATAGGGGATAATTGATTTTTCACTAGTGAACACACACATACGTATTTGACAATGACAGATCGCTACTGACATTATTCTTGTTCCACATCCGTCAAAATCGGTAAATTTTATGAGAGGATGGAATCATATACAGAGTAATGGAATAAACTAACCAGAACAATGAAAATAATTTATATTAAAACAAATAGTAAAAGTAGATAATCATATTATTCAACTGGTAATAGTTGAAGTGAGGTGGGTAAAAAAGTAAGTATTTTGGAAGTAATCAAAAAACAAGTAGGTAGTAATTGGTAGATTTTAGCCACAAAAAATTAAAAAATAAAAACTCTTTACCAAAAAATTAAACCGACGAAATACGGAACTGAAAAGTAAAAATTTTTAACTTTTTAACAAAAAATCAAACCGACGAAAAAATCAACTGAAAAGCAAAAAATAAAATAAACCTTCTTAGTCTAAATGATAATTGAGCTCCTAAACTAATGTAAGTAACTGATTTTGAGTCGGCGCCAAACAAACTAGCAATTGAATTAGGTGAAGCGTAAAATGATGGCAGCGAGATGCACGGCTCCGTATCGATGACTTCTTTCATAGATAATGATCTTCGATAATTGTTTGTTTGGTGCCGACTCAAAATCAGTTACTTACATTAGTTTAGGATCTCAATTATCAGTTGATTTTTCCGTCGGTTTAATTTTTTGTTAAAAAGTTTTTATTCAACACTTGTATATTTTGCTGCCTATCTACTTAGACCTTCGATCTCGAATAACCCCCCAAGAAAAAATTCAGGGGCGTAAGATCTGGAGATCCAAGGGGCCTCTCTATCGGTCCGCGTCTACCAAACCACCTCCTAGGAAAACAGTCATTCAAAAACTCGCGAACATCACGTGCATAGTGCGGGAATGCACCATCTTGTTGCAACCAAATACTTTCATTTGGTGAGTTAGGATTGTGGCGTTTGGATTTTTTTTTTTTTATTATTACATTATGATTATGAAATTCTTGTATTGTCATCGGTCCTTGATATGTGTGACAAATTTCAGATTATTCGGAAGATTGCAAGTAGGTGAATATTCACTTCGAAGATTTTATTACATTGTGAGTTATTTAGTTACAAGTGAAGATAATAACAGCGTGTTAAAAAATGCAAAATTTTACTTTTTTGAGCCAAGGCTCTAATCCCTTAGACTGCCCTGGCAGACTAGTGAGTCAGTGCTCTACTACACCAATGGACCCTCTCCAAATATTAATAGTTAGCTATTTCCCAGTCTGAAATGGAAACAGAAGACAATCACAAATTAATGCCATAACTGGCAAGTTAGTGTCAAATAAATGTCAGTTGAAATATCAACAAATATTCTTCACAAATTATAAGTGAAAAGGTTCCAAAAGTGAACTATGGCTACTTTAAGTGAAACCCAACGCATGGAAATTTTAATTTTTATTGGATGCGGAGATAGAACCAGAACTCAGCAAGAGGTATGCGACTTGTTCAATGCAAAGTATCCAAATAGACCTATCAGTCGCTCAACAGTCAGTAAGATTGAGAAAAATTCCAGAGAAACTGGTCAAGTCAAACATATTCCGAATGCTCGACGTCCTAAAATAGAAGAAAACGTGAAACTTGATGTTCTATTGGGTGTAGAGAATAATCCTCACAATTCTTCACGGCAAATTGCAGCAGACCTTGACATATCCCAAAGTTCTGTATGACGTATTCTAAAAGCAGAAAAGTACCATCCATACAAAGTACAGCTACATCAACAACTCAATGATGATGATCCCGATCGCCGTGTGGAGTTCTGTGAAATAATGCAGGATTTGTGTACCCGCAATCCACGTTCTATAAAACAAATTCTGTTTTCCGATGAAGCTACGTTCTACCTACATGGTTCAGTAAATCGTCAGAATTGCAGATATTGGAGTAGGGATAATCCTCACTGGATGATGGACGGGCATACTCAATACCCTCAGAAAGTCAATGTTGGGGCAGGGATAATAAACAACAGGATTATTGGCCCGTATTTTCCCGAAGGAAATCTCACAGGGGAGCGTTACTTGGAATTTTCAAGAAATGAACTCATACCTAGCCTTGCCGATATTTCTCCAAACGCCAACAATCCTAACTCACCGAATGAAGGTATTTGGTTGCAACAAGATGGTGCACCCCCGCACTATGCACGTGATGTTCGCGAGTTTTTGAATAACTGTTTTCCTAGGAGGTGGATTGGTAGACGCGGACCGATAGAGTGGCCCCCAAGATCTCCAGATCTTACGCCCCTGGATTTTTTCTTGTGGGATTATTTGAAATCGAAGGTCTATGTAGATAGGCCGCAAAATCTACAAGAGTTGAAAAATCGAATTAGGATCAAAATTAACAGAATCACTCCGGAAGTTATTCGCAATGTGCAAGAGGAATGTGTCCGTAGATTTGCTTATTGTGACTGGTGGATGGCATTTCGAACATCTTATTCAACTGTTCTATTTTGTTGAATATAAAGTTATTCTCTTATTGAAATAAAATATTAATTTTTGTTCACCCTGTGAAAAAATATCTAATTTATTATTATCATTGAATGCAGTATTGAAAGGCCTTTCAGATGAGGTATCACAAGACATCTATTCCAATTTGAAAAATTACCGATTACGTCACCATGTCAAAACCAGTGACATAACCTCTTTAGAATATACATAAAAATATCGGCAGTTGAAAATAAAAATCGACTTATTTCAGGATTTTTGTCAAAACTACATGGCTTGCGAAATATCGAATTTGTTCCATAAATTTGACGCGCACTGAATATATATATATATATATATATATATATATATATATATATATATATATATATATATATATATATATATATATATATTCCATTCCACAGGTGAATACAATGAATGAACATATTTTCATTGAGTTGGAATGTGTATTAGGAAAAGAAGCTGGAACTATGAATAGTATTTTGAGGGTGTGTTGTGAAGTTTACATATTAAACACCACAGCTGCCAATGTGTATATGCCCTTCAGAATCTGAAAACAAAAGTTGATTATCCAAATCAGAATAATAATGTACACCATACCTTCACTGCTAAATCGTGGTTCAGTACTACTGTTTCAGTTAATTCTATCTGTGAAGGTTTTTTAGTAACCAGCAAAAGGAACATCAAGAGATTTTCGATTTTTTGAATTCCAGTTGTACCATAAACATCCGTATAAAGATTCGCGTAATCTGTTGCTCTGAAATGAAAACAATATCACACATATTATCCATCTGATGGAGTCAATCTCAACATTTCATCATACACAGTATAATATTTGATTACTAAAATACATTCAAATGGTGGCTGTTCAAATATCCTATCAATATTGTTGAACTTCACGTCATTTGATATAGTTTCCTAAGCTCTACAACTCCCGAAGAGAAAGTTTTTTTTTGAATGAACACACAATTACTTATGTTGTTTTTCAAATCACTAAATTTCTTTTTTGGCCCTGCATGCTCCTTTGTTCGTAATAACTAGAGCCATCTGGCCATAGTATATCTCTCTTTGTCACAAAAAAAAAGTTGCTTCCATGGACCTGAATTGCAGAGAACTGAAAATCCCGGTGATAACTTGGTTTAGAAGATATTGAAAATGAAGTAAATGAAGTGTTTATCAAATGGTTAGGTTTTTCCAATGAACATTATTATTGGATTTGAGAAAAATGCGATTGTTTAGCATTGAATCATCATAGTTTGTATCGAAATAAAAAAATTATATTGTAAAATCATGAGAAAACAACATCAACAGCATTGCAAAAGAATTATAAACTTAAATGCTATTACTCAAAAAATATTTGTCCATCTTTTTTTGCCATTCATTATTAATTTATGACATTGCATCTTAGGATTCAGTCGATTTCTGCATATCCATTTCCACTGGTTTCCGAAGGCTGGTGTTGCATTTTCGATCGATATCCAAATTATGCTTGATGGCATCAGATTTCCTCCGCATGACAGCAATCTGTTCATCCAATTCATGAGCCATTACAACCTCATCATCCAAATCCTTATCAATTTGATCACACTTTGCGATTGAGATGGTGGCATTAGCGATGTCACGTTTCGCAATCTTTCTCATCTGGGCATAAACTTGCAATGGCACATGGTCGATAGCGACTCAATGAGACTCAACCTAAATTGAGATAAAATCTAAACAGATTTTCAAGCCTTACCCGCACTTCTACAGATTTTCGTTTTCCGATTTTGGGCCTCAATCCTATCACCATTATTGTTCAGTTAGAAAACCGTTTTGTATCGAGAATTTGGGATAGTTTCCTCATATGGTCATGGAAAAATTCAGATGTGGTATGATGATCCACATGTGTGAATGGATAATTCAAATTTATTTTTAATACCACGGTGTTGAAAGACCATTGATTCTTTTATACACATTACATCTATAGATCGGTGAAAATAGCAACAACTGGTTTGCAGCTAGATATTTGATTGATTAAAAATGTAAATCTGTTTTTTTTTATTTTTATTTACATGACGATCATCGGATTGATAATCAGTGAAAAAGACAAGTGTGGAAAGCAAAAATATACGTTTTTTTCTGCTGAGTTTTCCGGGAGTTACATGAAATTCAATGATTTATATGGTAAATTAACTATTTTCATTGTGAATTGTTTTAAATCGTTACTCCATCGCTACCAAATATCGGTTATATTTTTTCCTCTCTTGCCCTTCCATGCCGAAGTACCTGTGAATGTATTTCATAGATTGTTCAATCTTCTTCAATCCTTTGGATCCTACATATTCTTCATGAATAAACTCATGATCTCCACTCACTGACTACCACCATTGTCTTGTTGGTTGATCGAATATTTCATATTCAAAGAAATATCTCAGAATTCGTGACCTACAAGCTTCCATGAAAACTGAATAACCGTTAGCAAAATTGTGTTTCCTTATAATAAGGAAAAATCAAAAATATTATTTTTGGAAAACTGTACATATTTGGATGGGAATCTGGTAAACAAAATTTTGATGAGATCAAAAACATTGGAAAAATAGACTCACCTCATCAATCAACTCCTGTCCCAGAGCTACCGCTCCAGAAATCATTGTAGATGTCAGTAAACTCGATGTAATGAAAGGTATAACTGCATCCTTGTTTCCCCTCGTGATCATTTTCAACAAAAGGCTGGTGGACATTCCGATTGCAACTGATGTAATTGAATAGAGAACGACGTCTTTGGCTACATTTTTTCGAAGTATACGCATAATGCTGAAAAATATCATTAATAGTTTTCTTAATCTCTGAAAAGTTGGCACTCAGTAATCGCTACCTCATATGTGGGCAACTGTTTCATCAAGTAACGGAAACATAATTCCCTTCATCTTGATTATATAATGGAATAAATACTTCTACAAATTTTACCTTAAACTTCAGACATAGCTCATAACCGGACCTCAATGCAATGATCAATCTCTTCGTTGTTTGTCTGTGATAAGAATAAAAATAATAATAGGGAGGAGCAATATATTTTAACCTAACGTCCCGAAGAGCTAGAGATTAGAAACTTTGAATAAAGCTCAGAACTGGTTGATAATGCAATATCAACTTGCTTTCTTGCCCGTCTGTTTGTTCATTTTTCTGTGATAATAATAATAGTAGTATTGATGAGCAATTATTTTAAACAATCTTTCCGATGAGCTAGAGACTTGAAACTAAATACATAATTCGGAATTGGATGACAATGCAATAAAGTATCGTTTGTTGTTTGTCTGTAATAATAATAGTAAGGAGCAATCGATTTCAAACTAACTTCCCGATGAGCTGGAGACTTTGACGCCAAACATGGCTCAGAACTGGATGACAATGCAATATCCTCTTTCTTGTATATTACTTTGTTCATTTGTCTGTGGTGATGATAATAATATTGAGGAGCAATTGATGTCAAGCTTACTTTCCGTATTGCTTGTAAATATTTTTTCGTTCCATACTTGATTGTAAAATTAAATATCTTACAAATCATTTTTTCGCTTAACTTCCGGTGATGCGAGTCATTAGTCACCGCTCAAATTGAAAACACGGTACCGCGATATTCGTCAAGGACTCTGGCGGAATTTATCGTAGCGTGAATACGAGAATTTGGCGGATCGATCGTGATCGACAGAAAAGAAAGATCGTGCTCGCTTCGAATTCTGCATTTGAAGAAGTGGTTCTGTTTTGAAAATTGATTTCTGGTTATGAGTTAGCAATTTGAAATGGAGGCTAGTCACTGTTGATTGATGGTTGAGTATATTTAATTATTTACTTTTGAGTTATCACTTTAATGGTTTATTAACCTAGTTTTTGCTTATTTGCACTCATAACTGGACGCTTGGCATAATGTCACTGCATGTGTTTGTAGGTTATAATTCCAACTCTGTCATGTTTTCGCAACATCCTGGCTAATGTTTGAATTTGCAGAGTCCTGATCTATTCAATATTTCTGACTCTAAATATCTTATAAAATATTACTGTATTTGAATCAGATTTTGTTATAATTTTCAGATGAAATTTCTTGCATAAGATTTTCAGGTTATCTGTTCATCTTTCGTTTATTAAGATTCAATTAGTGGATTTTTGCACACTGTACTGTTGTTTTTTTGATTTTCTTCGTTTAATTAAGTTATGTTTGGTAATCTTTCGTAATTTTCACAACGTTCAACCACGTTCAGTTTTTTTTTCTTCAACTGATGTACTCGAGCTATTGCGCATGTCTCATCGCTAAAGTGGTTATCTTGTTTTTGACTACTGATTGGGATACCAATGGTTTTTTTTATGAAAAACAGTATCTACGCTTTTCCTATTTCAGGAACACTATAACTGGTCATTTGAGTGGAGGAGTATCCACCTAACCGACGCGAAGGTGTGATCATTATAAGAGGGTTCAAACCATTATCAGTCGAGTCGACTATTCTGGGACATATAAGCAATTCTCCTTCTAGAAAAACCTCCTCGATAAGCATTTGTTTTTTTTCTCATTATAATCTATGAGATTATTTTATCTCTTTGAGGAATGAATGCTTCCTGAGAAAGGGATTATTTGGCTCAACTCATCACAGAGTACTCGATCTCACAGTATCGGCTGCTCTCCTCAAGCCTAATATTTCGATTCAAAATTGATTAGTTTAATTTTATCTTTAAATCAATCAATTAACAATGATAGTCCTATCTTGAAAACCTGCCAGAAATTAATGCACTCATCGATCACTTTCGTCGAAGGTTTTTTGAGCACATACGTGCTGAAGGAGGACTTGTCGACCTCCAGATAATTTATCTTTCCCCATTTGAGAGAAATGTCGGGCCTACTTTCCAGAAAAAGGTATTCGCACCCTCTGTATAGATTTATATATATATATATATATATATATATATATATATATATATATATATATATATATATATATATATATATATATATATATTCAAGGGACTTTTTTAATTTAAACAATTTTATACGAGTGCAAATATTTGGTTTTCAATAAAAACATGTTTTAATAATTTGTGAATTACTTGTGTAGTACCCTTACAAATATTTGAGATTTTCCGAGTAGACTAGTTATGTTAGTGATTATTTTTCTGATTAAATTTTTTTTCCGATAATTGAATTTAACGCCATTTTTGATCTCATGAAAACATGGAAAATGAATTAACTCTCCTTTGATTCCATAAGCATGAAGAATGTAATTTAAAAAAAAACAAACATCATTCAAATGATCATGAAACAAAATATACAAGCTTTCATTCAAATGCATAAAAAAAATATGATTCACTTTATTCAAAACCTAGCCGTACAATGTTCTCAAATTGAAATTTAAAAGTATCATCTCTGTAGTACAAGCTTTTGAATCTATTATTCACAGAATAACATATGACACTTCAAAAAAAAATTATTTTCATGGTAATTTAACATATTTTTTTTTCTATTCATTTTTATTCGATTCTCTGTAGTCATTAATAAAATCCGTCATCTTGAATTCTTAAGTTTTTACAAAAAAATCATCTTTGATTTCAACAACCCCTAGATGCTAATTTTGAAAAGAAATGGACCATGAATCACAGATGTTTGGACCATAAATCACACCACCATTTTGGAGGCACCATCTTAATAATTTGTCATACAAAATGTCATAATACATGGTCACTCGAATGGAGAGCACCTGGGAATTCAGAGTCGATTCGAAATGGAACAAATTCCAATTGGAATATTTGAACCTGATAGACAGAGTGCAACTATATATTCTGGTTGGATTCGTTTTTTCATGTAATAATAATTATAAGACTTTCAGTCCAATGAAATTTGTTCCAAAAATCAAATGATTAGAAAAAACTTTTCGACTACTACTTTCATTCGAATGCACCAAAAAAAAATTTGTTTTTCAAATGTGTGACGTGGGTTAATCTGTGAGTAACAGATTGAAAAGCCGTTATTTTTCCTTTTTAGTGCATTAGAATAAAAATGTTTTCAATGATGTTTTATTCAATTCTTTTTAGTTATTAAATCCCTCATCTGGAATTATCGAATTTTAACTAAGAATTATACTTTCCGACCTCAACAACCTCTAGATAGATGAAATCGTACAATAAATCCCAGAACTCCTTCACCATCTTGAATTTATAAATTCTGACAAAAAATTCATAATCCTCGACTTCAAAAATCCCCATACACCAAATTTGAATAGAATTGGACCATGATAGAAAAACTCTCCGCCATCTTGAAATAATAATTTCGACAAAAAAACATAATCTCCACCACAAAAACCCCCAATTTTAAAATTTATAATTTTTGAACCCAAAAACCTCCACACCAATTTTGAATAGAATCGGACCATAATCACAAAACGTCTGTCACCACCAATACCAAGGAACACCACATACCAATTTTCAATAGAATCGGACCATAATCATAAAACTCGTACGTCATCTTGGAGCCGTCATATTGAATTTATGAACTTTGTCAAAAAAATCATAATATCCGATCCCAAAAACTCCCACATTCCAATTTTGATTAGAATCAGACCATTTCACATAATCTGCCCAATATCTTGGAGCCGCCATTGTGTTTTTCCGGTAACAGGAATTTAATAATGCATTGTCACCGGAATTATGAAAAACTGACAAATTTCAAATCAATCAAACGACTAGAAGTGGGTCGAAATTCACTAACAAGTTTTGAACAGGATAGATGAACAAAGCAAAGTGAATAAAATATTTTCAAAAGCTGAACTTTGAAAATATTCATTTCAAATAATTGTTTGTTGCTCAATGTTTATTGGTAGAAAAATTTTTAGGAATACAGTGAACAGAGCTGTCAACAAATTAGTCTTTCAAATATTATTTTCCGTGAAATGAAGGTATCCTCAAATAATCAAAAATTACATTATATCGACAAAAGGGTTCAAACTTGCTGCTGAAACTTCGTCAACACATAAACGGCGCTGCTGCCAAATTTCGGGTTGGTATTCGTCGCAAAAATGCATGGCATTATATACCATATGCTTCTCCACCGGAAGCGCCGCCTACACGCTCAGTGATAGAACTAAATCAATATAAAAATCTTCATTTCACCGCTTTTCCGAACCCGGCTATTATTTCGTCCCGTGTGCGTCCCAACCCCCCTAGACAGTTTTACATAGCAAAACCTTGTCAAGCCCGAGGCCGACTCTGAGTTCGTAGGATTTGGTCTGGATTCGTGGGCAGTATGTACCGAAACGGGACTGTATAAACGCAAATATATATATATATATTTATATTTGCGTTTATACAGTCCGTTTCGGATAATTTCGACCCCCTAATCTGACCATTTAAACTGTCGTTTCATAAATTTCCCGGGGCAATCGTATTAATTCCTGTTACCGAAAAAGCTTATTTAGCAGGCGAAATATTCGATTTCCAAGAAAATTTAATTAAGAATTTTGAAAAGACCGCCAATATTGTTCAAAATTCATTGGTTAACGTTTATTGTTATGCAATTTTATGAAACCCATTTATTTGATGCAGGAATTTGAAAGTATAAATTTTCGGTAGCTGGTATTATTCCAAAACATTTTGCAGAACATATTTTTGTCGAAAAATTTATAACCAATGCTTTAACAATAATTTTGAAGTGAATTTTTGTCAGAAATTATAGAATTGAAGTTCTTTACCATTTCATCATCTGAAATTTGGAAGTAAATTCTTGGTAAATCGATAATTCCGAATGAATTTAACTTTAAGAGTGAATAAACATCATTGCATTTATTCTAATCCTAAAGGAAAAATAGCGGCTTTTCATCTGTTGCTCACGTTCCACGTGCACATTTGAACAAATTTTTTGGTGCATTTCGAATGAAAGTAGTAGTCGAAGTTTTTTATCATTTGATTTTGGAACAATTTTATTAACTGAATGCTTAAGTATTGTACATGAAAAACGAATATCCAAATACTGGTACCTGTCTATCGAACTTTTGGGAGGCTGCCATTTCAGTACGGTCATTCACCGACCCCATGTATTTTGTATAAGAAATTTGATATGCCGGGATGTAGGCCAGCATCATGATTCGGTCATTCTTCAAAACATCAAAGTTGGAAAATCAGGATTTTTGAAAACAAATTCAATTAACCGATTTTACGACTGAAAGAAAAAATAATGAAAAAATATGTTAATTCATGCAAATTTTTTAATTTATATTTATTTGGCATTTAATTAAAAGCGACAGATTGATACTTTTAAATTTTAATTTGAGGCATTGTACGGCGGTTTTAATAAAGTAAATCATATTTTTTTTATGCATTTGAATGGGGTATTTTTTTTTCTGATTTTTGAAGATGTTTTTTTTTTTAAAAACATTCTTCATGCTTTGGGGAATCAGAGGAAGGGTTTAAATTATTTTTCCCTGTTTCTAGTCAAAATCGTTAAAAAAAATTTCGGAAAAAAAATTTAATAAAAATAATCACAAAAATTTTT
>JAFIRS010005044.1:0-67381 GCA_018342105.1 Gonioctena quinquepunctata
AAAACAAATTTCACCGACAAATTACAAAGGTTTTCATCAACTCTCAGACGACCCCCCAGACCGAAGACTAATTTTTTGAAAAAATATAAACTAAAATTAACCAACACCAAAACTTGTCAAAAAATTTTGTTTAGTGACGAAAGTACTTTTAAAAATGGAATGAATCACAGAATGTGAGGTGGGACGCAAATCCTCACCTGTTTCGGAACACATACCCAATTTCCTAGAAGTGAATCGTTTGGGCAGGATCCTGGATACCACACGTTGGGCCTCTTTTTAAATACTAATTTAACTGGTGAGGTTTTCTCTGAGCTGTTGCAAAACGCAATAGAACCGTTAATCCTTGAAATTTTGGAAGATAACCAGATGATGGCAATTTGGAAATTCCAACAGGATTGTGCCCTCCACACATTAGGGCAGAGGACGGATTTGGATGAGGATATCGTGAATGGATTGGACGACGAGGTTCAACGGAATGGCCACCCTGATCACCGGACCTCACACCATGGATTTTTTTCTGTGGGTATTTTTAAATCGAAGGTTTACGCCACTGAACCCGACAATATTGACGTTTTAAACAACGTATTGTTGCAGAATGTGAGGCTGTTCGCAGACACATTTGAAAAGTACGAGAAGAGTTTAAAATGGATATTTCACGCAGGGAAGTAAATGGAGGTCACTTCGAGAATTTCTTTCAAGTAGATATTTGGATTCTTAAATCTGTAATTAATATCAATTGAATGGAATTTAATTTTTAATGTTTACTAATGAGCCATTAAACGGCATAAGCACAAACAAAATTAATATCATTGAATAGGTTTTTCGATACCTTTGAAAGAGGTGCCGCTTGGTGGGTTCCATTTAAAAATTGTCATAATGCCTTGTGACGTCATCTTGATGATTTGCCATCTATCATCACTGGAGGGAAGTTTACAACCTTTATAATATCCAGTTTCCAAATTTCCTTGTTTATGAAATCTTTCCAAAAAAAAGGGGGGGAGATTACTTTGAGAAGCACTGAATGTGATAATTGTTTCTGGTTCCTGCCACATAATCCTGTTCGGTCGCCGTTGAACAGTTCCATTGATTGAGGTGCTTTTTTAGGCCTGCACCACTGGTGTTTTGTACCGGACTGTTTCGTCACTGTCACTAGGGACCCTTACGGTGGTGCACGCATTTGAATACGTAACAGCTGGTCTGCGGGGTCTGGCGTACGCAGTGACGCGACTGTGACTCCATCCGTAGGTTTAATGTAGTTGTCGGGAATCTACTCAATCGAACAATTGCTACACTACAATTCACGGAAATGCTTTTGTAGAAAATAAGACATATACCGTTGAAGACTTAAGCATCTGAAGACCAGGGTGGCATTGAATCGAATAGTGCGCCAGCACGCCAAATACACAAAATAAAAAAACTTTTTATCGAGAGTCCACCAAAGGTCATAAACGTTGCAGATGAATCAATTACCCAACAATTAGAGAAAAAATCAATCCAAAGCCCGAAAAATCAACAGTAGCCTCTGAAACCCAATCAAAAAAAAACCAATAAACCATCTACTGACATCCTGGTGGTTTCATGAACAAACCAAGACTTCTGATCAACCAATTGAATAAAGAGACAACTTTCATCACCAGCATTATTGAATTGAATAAATTTGGATCTATTCTACTCTATAATTACCTACTAACAAGGTAAATATTTATTTTTCCAGTGAGTTTTTTTTAATGTCTACTTTCATTATTTTATTCTTTTTTTTTGCGTTACTATTTTTTAATCTGAACACATCTTTGGCTTCATATACAGTATGGATCCATTCATAAGATACTATAAAATGACCTGATTAAGCACAGGTTATTACAATATGGCAGATTTTGAACCAGTGTCCTTTCGAAAGTTTAAAGTCATACATGTTAATATCAGAAGTATACAGAAAAATTTAGATGAACCATCTATTTTCCTGTCGGATTATCAACCAATATTGAAATTATAGTTCTCTCAGAAACCTACGTAGTCCATGATACGGAACTACTCAAAATAAGGGTTACAATATTTTATATAATGAAGGCATAGTCAACAAAATGATGGTGTAATCATTTATGTCAGAAATGATCTTGAGTACTCTTATGATATCCATAACTTTGGTGAAAAAACCTCAAAATTGAGATGCGAATTAATAAAACAAACATTTTTTAACCGTATCTACAGATCACCAAGACCTGCCCAATAATTTTATTCTGGGTTTTTAAAATTTGGAAAATGTTAAAAGCCGATATTCATATAAAACGGTGATATAAATGTTAATTTATTGTCTGACTCTGACTATGTAGGGGGAATATAAAAATATTTTGAACAGTCAAGGATTCGTGTCGTATATTAACACTATCACTGTCCGGAAAGCAAAACGTGCATTGATCACTTTTTTTTCAGCCCATTTTGAAATCAAATCTTGTATTTCAAAACATAACGGACCATTTCCCAATAGGACTAACCATAGACTACGATTGTAAACGGCACCTCCTTCCCAAATCTAGATTCAAAAAATTTATCAACTAGACCGTCTGAGGTCAGATCTAAAGGATGAACATTGGTTTGGTATTTACGACGAAAACGATCCAGATAAAATTGCAGAAAATTTCATCACAAAATTAAATTCTTTGATAGAAAAATACACGCGAGGTTAAACTGAGGAAAAATGTTGTAAATTGTAGAAAAATTGATAACGCCTGCTTTGTATGAATCCATCAAGAAGAAAAGTGAATAAAAAATTATTGAGAAACCCTGAAAATCATGTCTTGAGAGAAGAATATAATTTATATAGGAATAAAAACAAGCTCACAAAACAGCAAAAAAGAACTAAATCGAAAAAATTATGATAAAAAAGCGAAAAGCTAAAGGGGTTGAGGTTAATAATATTTGCATGAAAACTCCAAACGAAAACCCAAAAAAGAAAAAATTAAACTAGAAAATGGAAAAATATTACAGAACAATAAACAAACAAGTTTATAGTTTTAATCGCCATTACAGTTCGATAGGAAAAAATTAGCTGATAGAATTTCAGTACTCATAATTTCAATGAATCTGAAAACATTTTGGAAAACCATGTATCTTCGGGCACGATGAAAAAGAAGTTCACAAAGTAATCATGGAATTAAAACTTAAAAATCACCAGGTCCCGATAACGTTCGTTCAAACACTGAAGGCTATATCTAATAAATAAAACCTCTGGCTTATTTGATAAATAGGTGCTTTGATACAGGGTGTTTTCCAAAGATTTTGAAAATTGAATTATTAACCACTCTACAAGAGGGAGATAAATTGAACATAATCAACTATAGACCAATTTCACTTATCTCGAATTAGGAAAAAAATTGAAAAAATACTGAAAATGAAACTTGAGCTTTGAACAAACATAACGTCATTTCTAGTTCTCAGTTCGGATTCAGAGAAGGAAAGTCAACAGAAGATGCGATTTATTATCTTACAAGTAATATTTATAATGCATTGGACAAAAAAAAACCTGCCTTGTGTATCTTTGTCGACCTTTCGAAAGCATTTGATACGGTATCTCATGAAAAGCTTTTGAACAAACTAGAATGCTATGGGATAAGAGGAAATATTCATAAAATCTTAAAAAATTATTTATCAGACCGCGAACAAAAAGTTGACATAGGTGGTACTCTCAGTGAACCTATGACTGTTACATATGGCGTACCTCAAGGAACAGTACTGGGTCCTCTTCTATTTATAATTTATATGAACAGCATTTCACACCTTGATACCAAGGGAAAAATCATAAGCTTTGCAGATGACACTGCCATAATATATGAATCTGATACTTGGGTGAACTTAAAGACAGAAGCTGAAACTGATTTCAGTAAAATAGATAAGTGGTTTAGGTATAACAAATTAACTCTGAACTTAGATAAAACAAAGTACTTATCATTTACCTCGTATTCCAATCACTTACCCAATATGGGTTCATTACGTTTCGGAAATAACTCAGAAATTCCGGAAGTAAACTCCATCAAATACTTGGGCATTGTGATAGACAGACATCTTAGATGGGATCTTCAAATTAAAAATATAGTAGGAAAACTGAGAGGTCTTTTATTTAAATTCAAATACTTGAAAGAATTTTTAGATGTAAATCATTTGAAAGTATTATACATGCTTTGGTACAGTCACATATATCTTACGGTATAATTGGCTGGGAGGTGTAACGATTATCACTTGAAATGCTGAACGTTATTCAGAAATGGATACTGAAAATCATCCTGAAAAGAGCTACATATTCCAGTGAAAATTTATTTAAAGAGGCCAATGTATTTGACGTGGCAGGCTTACTGCATCAACTTATTAGTTAATGTGAAAAGCAATAAAATTCAACTTGAATCTGTCGATCACAATTATAGTACCAGGAACAAACAAAAAAGATACCTAGATCGGAAAAAAGCAATTGGACAACGATGTTCAAATTACCTCGACCTCGCCTACATAATGGATTTTGCGTTCCGAAAGGACATTGTTTCATGATTCATAATATGCTACCAGAGTTTATAAAAAAAAAATAGTTCTATTATGTACAAAAAACTTATAAAAACTTGGATTTTGCGTTCCGAAAGGACATTGTTTCATGATTTTGTCAACCAAAATTTCAAAAAGTGATTAAAGTTAAAACACCAATCGTTTATATAAAGCATGCATATACGCAAAGCTGACAACCAACAGAATATGAGACAATACCCGAATATGACCTACACCCCGAATATGACGTACCTACACCTCAATTATGATAAACATACCTACTGCAAACGACATTCAGCCTAAATATGACATTTACTATTCTCACACATATCACAAGGATAAGAATATCTATTTACTATTTTATTATATCTATTTTATTATTATATTTATTTTATTTTATAATATCTATTTACTATTTTATTTATACATTCATTAGTTGAAACTTCTTTTACCAAATTTATATACTTATGTGCTTCAAAATATGTAAAAAAAAATTATCATTGCATATTATAGTGTTATACTACTTAGTTTTAAGTTTAATATCACATACAAGCGATAGTTTTATACTAAAGCTTCGTGATTTTCTTCCTGTTTATTCACTTACAATAAATATATATCTGTACTTCAATTATTGTAAAATTTGAACTTTCGTGAATAAACATTATTATTATTATTATATTATTAATCAGATTGCGTTTATATTTATACCACTTTCAGTTTACATTATTACAGCCGCGGTCAGACTAGGCTGTTTAGCAGCAGCTACTAACCAGCCGCTGGTAAATCGCCATCAGCCAGCGGATCTGAAGGGTTCACATTATAAAGTAAATAGGCGCTAGTACAGCTGCTGCCGAGAACCACACCAGTCTAGGTTTGTAGACGTCATCTGCTCCCGCACCCGCTCTTCTTCGACTTTTTTATTTTGTAAACTTGATTTCCATATGTATCACGTAGAATTTTTATTTTTCTCTTCAATGGGGCCAAACTTGATTTCAGTCCTCGTTCTTCAAGTCTTTGCAATAACTCATTATAAGCTGCGTCTTTGGCATTTCTGTTAATGTAGTCTGCAGACGGAGCGTCATACAGGATTTCGGAATAAATCTAGAAATGTTATAATGTCTTTGCCCGACCACTTGTTGCTGTCAACCATATTCACTGTTAATCACAAAAAAAAGTAGAAAATACAGTATAACGAAACTTAATAACACTGTATAAAACCAACTAGACACGTTTTAATTCACCAGTCGCTTGTGAGCTACTAGGCGCCAGCGAGGAGATCACGTGACTGCCAGCGCAGTGTGGGCAGCGCTAAAAACCAGCCGCTGGTTCTGGATCAGACTAGGCTGCTTGCTAGCAATATTACCAGCGGCTGGTTAGTATCATATCAAATTTTTGGAACGATTTACCACACCGAAAGCGAGATATAAGGCAACGTTTAACACGTAATTCCTATAGTGAGCTACCGCGGACACCACATTTTAAGGCATAACTAAAAATCCTCCATTCAGATCTATTTGAAAAACTAGTATATTATTGAAAGGTAAGTACCACATTTTATAGAAAAAATTAAACCCGCGCAGCCATACAGTTATTTAGTTATTGCCATAAGTTGCTAAATTATTGCGTATGAGAAGTGCAAGAGGGGGAAGGCTGAGAATCGTGGCAACGCCCCAAGCGAGCGCTCGTGTTTCAAATAAGCGAGAGCGCGAAAGTCTTGCTGTTTTGAATTGAACTGTGTTTTGGAATGCACATATTTATGAAATTATAATTGTGAAAATAAACAAAAATGATTCAGATTTTCAACAAGCTATTAAAATATAACGTATAAATCTACAAAAAATATATACAACAATGAATGTAATTCAAGAAGGGAGATTTTTGTGTCTGTAATATATGATAAATTTTAAAAAAAAATATCCTCGGGCAGGGATCGAACCCGGGTCCACATGATTACTAGTTAGGTGCTCTTCCGAATGAGTTCCTTTCCACCTTACAACTTTCCACAACACACTAACATTGAATTCTAGAAAGTGATATCCCGACCGCAGATGCGAATGTACGTCCTCGGTAGCTCAGTTGGAAGAGTACCTGACTAGTAATCATATGGACGCGGGTTCGATCCCTGCCCGAGGATATCTTTTTCTAGAATAAAAAAATTCTAGTCTGCTCGCTGCCAACTCTCTTTCACAATGAATGTAATATTATTTATTTTTAACTATTATACTGAATAAACAAATGATTGACTGAACATTTATTTTTAAATCATGATTTTAGTTAATGCTTTCCTATTTTTACTAACTCTAGGTTTTCCATTCTCTAATTTCTCAGTAAGGTGATTATTCACAGCTTCTCCTTCATCGTGATACCTTTGTTTGAAAAAATCGTATGTTATATTTTGTTGCGCAATTTTTTTCAATAAATCCCGTAATATAACATCTTTTAGGGAACTGAAATTAGGTAAATTGTATATATATTTGTCATTTTTTCCTAAATTTCTTTATATGATTTCATGCATGTTGATAATCTGCTCTTACCAATAAAAGAACAATTTTTGCCAAATTTGTACATCATACATCGCTTCGTGGATTTCGCATTTATCACAACGGATACTTGAAATTGATGCAAATCCTGAATGTTTTTCTTCCAGCACATTCTCCAAACTCAAAACTTGGTGGCAGTTCCGACACTTCAAAATTTTCCCAAGTTCTCTGGGATTAATAATGCGATTTCCTTCACACACCATTTTCATTAGACTGTTTTTATGTTCGTATTTCGAGCCTTACACAGTTCAGACAATACATTTTTCCTTTATAGCAAATCTACCATTTTTTTGCGCGAAATCGATCCATAGCTTGGACTGCTTGTTCATAAAACCTGAACAACTAAATGCGAGCGATCGTTGGATTGCGACGTTGCCAATAGTCCGGTTATGGCTTATCGGCTGTGTCACGCATGCTAGTTGCGTTTCTGAGTGTACAGTTCCCTCTAATTCAGCATTTGCACATGTACACTGTTTGTAGCACGACAACTACCTTAAGGTAGATGTTGTGAAAACCACTTCCAATCAGATTTCGTTTATATTCATACCACTTTTAGTTAACATTATTATCTGTATCATATTAAATTTTTGGAATCATTTACCACACCAAAAGCGAGATATAAGGCTTTAAAGTTGCGTTTGAAACGTAATCCCTATAGAGAGCTACCGCGGACACCACATTTTAAGGCATAACTAAAAATCCTTCATTCAGATCTTTTTCAAAAACTAGTATATTATTGAAAAGTTAATAACAAATTTTATAGAAAAAATTAAACACGCGTAGCCATACAGTTATTTAGTTATTGCCATAAGAAGTTTCTAAATTATTGCATATGAGAAGTGCAAGAGAGGGAAGGCTGAGAATCGTGGCAACGCCTCAAGCGAGCGCTCGTGATTCAAATAAGCGAAAGCGCGAGGGTCTTGGGGGTTTGGATTGAACGCATATATTTATGAATAATAATTGTGAATAATTGCGTTAATATATACTAATGCATCTTAAACATAAACCAAAATGATTCAGATTTCCAAAAGGCTAATAAAATATAACGTATAGATCTACAAAAAATATAAACAACAATGAATGTAATATTATTTATTTTTCTAACTATTATATTAAATAATCACCTGATTGACTGAACGTTTATTTTCAAATCGTTAATGATTTCAGTAAATGCTTTCCTATTTTTAGTAACTCTATGTTTTCTATTCTCCAATTTTTCAGTTAGGTGATTAATCACAGCTTCTCCTTCATCGTGTTTCAGAAAATCGTATGTTATATTTTGTTGCGAAATTTTTTTCAATAATTCCCGTGATATAACATTTTTTAAATCACTTAAATTATTTCGTTCTCAGGTCGCTCTGAAATACATTCTTCATATGATTTCATGAATGTTGATAATTCTGACTCTTAACCAGCGAAATATTTTTTGCAAAATGTGAACATCATACATCGCTTCGTGGAAATTATCTGATGTTTCGTTTGGTATTGAATCTTTGGCTAATTTTGATAGCTCAAAGATTCCTGGCCCTTTTCAATCTGGGAACGTTTTTCTAAAAATAACACAAATCCTGATAGTCATGGTAAAATCTTTCATTAAATTATTATTAATGATTGCTCTTAGTAATCTCATCGAATCTCGCACTATGCCCAACGAGTAAATTTGGAGTTGTAGATAAATTTAAAAATTCTTTAAATGCTACCAAACAATATACTGAATTTATTGAATCGACTTGTACATCATTCAAATATAATTGACCAGAAATTGTAGTACATCCCGTTATTTTTGTCGCCACAGGATTGATGCTTCGTAGGGCTAGTATATATATATATATATATATATATATATATATATATAAAATTATCTATTTTCACATTTGGCGGCGATTTGTAAAATGTTATCAGTCATTTAATCAATTGCTGCTTTGATAGGGGCTACTATCCTAGAAACCTCAAAGTTGGAATAGTCAAGCCACTTCACAAAAATGGAGATAAACTAGAAATGGTGAACTATAGACCTATCTCACTCATATCAAACATTTCAAAAATTATAGAAAAAATAATAAAAATCAGAATCCAGAACTTCTGTAACAAATATAAAATACTTTCCAACTTTCAATATGGCTTCAGAGAGGGAAAGTCGACCGACGATGCTATTCACAAATTAACAACTTACATCTACAAGTCATTGGACAAAAGCACACCTGCCTTATGTATTTTCATAGACCTCGCTAAGGCCTTCGATACCGTGTGCCATGAAAAACTGCTAAATAAATTGTATAATTATGGATTGAGAGGAAATACCTATAACCTACTGAAAAGCTACCTAGAGAATCGTGAACAGAGGGTTGATATCGGAGGTGAACTGAGCAATAGTATGTTCGTAACTTACGGGGTGCCGCAAGGGACAGTACTAGGTCCACTCCTGTTCACACTATATATCAATGGCTTATTGAATCTCAATATAAAAGGAAGGATCTTAAGCTTTGCTGACGACACAGCTATATTCTATGAATCGAAATCATGGAATACATTGAAATCGCTAGCGGAGGACGACTTTAAAATAATAGAAAAATGGTTTAGACATAATACCCTCACACTCAATCGGAAAAACCAAAAATAATTCCCAATCACATATTCCTGAAGCCGATTCGATAAAATATTTAGGTATCATAGTCGACCGACACCTCAAATGGAACCTTCAAATAAAGAATATAATAAAAAAACTAAGAGGCATGCTCTCAAGACTCAAATACCTAAAAGACTATCTTGACACTAAACATCTTACTGTACTATACTACGCATTCGTACAATCACAGCTAACTTATGGAATAATAGGATGGGGAGGTGTAAATGATACTCATCTTGAAAACTTGAACGTTCTCCAGAGGTGGATTCTGAGAATAATATTCGATAAGCCACTCTTATTTCCCAATGACCAATTATATGTATTGTCTGGTATGTACGATGTGAGACAACTTTTCTGTGTGTCCATGCTCACCAATCTCAAAAAACACAAAAAAACTCCAGAAAAAGTGACCCACAACTACACCACCAGACGTGGATCGCAACTACTACCACGTTGTGAAAAAACAATAGGTCAACGTCACTGTGACTATCTTGCACCCAGACTCTACAGCATGATACCTAGCTCGACAAAAAGCATAAATAATTTAAACTTATATAAAAAAAAAATTAATAACTGGATTTCTAGTATTGAGAGAAATAATATACACGATTTTGTTAACCAGAAATATCAACACTAAACAAAAAAAAAAAATACCAACTCCATACTACCCTAATGATCTCAAACATAAAACGGTATGAATGGCTCCATAATTGATGCTATGATTTTATATATATATATATATATATATATATATATATATATATATATATATGTATATGTGTGTGTGTGTATGTATGTATGTATGTGTGTATATATAGGTGTACGTGTATATGTGTGTGTATATATACATGTATATGTGTGTGTATATAAATCTGCTTTAAATCTATTATATGTCCCCTTTGTCTCAACATAAAACCCCACTGTTAATTATATATTTACCCTACTAGTATATGAATGCGTTTACATATTGCATGTTTATGTGTATTTATATTATATTATTTATTTATTGCGCTACATTACTTTTGTCATAACTTACACTACTTTATTATTATTATCTTTGTCATCATTACATCATCTATTATATGTTCCGTTTGTCTTAACATAAAACCCCACTGTTAATTATATATTTACCCTACTAGTATATGAATGCGTTTACATATTGCATGTTTATGTGTATTTATATTATATTATTTATTTATTACGCTACATTACTTTTGTCATAACTTACACTACTTTATTTTATTATCATTGTCATCATTACATTATATTCTTACGAAACTACGTACAAGCGATAGTCCTTCGGAACTAAAGCTTCTGTGGTACCCCATGTTTATTTACTATAACCACCTTCATTATATAAACACTCTTGTTTCTTAGTGAATAAACTTATATTATTATTATATTTTTATTATATTATTCACAATGCAGTAGTTTTTAAATCAAAATAAACTATGGAATGATTTATTGATATTGATTCGATGTTTTTTAATAATAGTGATGATGCTCTCAATTCGTTAATTCCAACGTTTGGTTGATATGTTACACCTTCTGACTTATCGTTTGATTTTCTTAACATTTCCCTTTTTTTGGTCGAATCAACTCTGCGCAATTTTTTTTCTCTTGATGTCATCAACAGTATTCTTTTTTCTTATCAGAATCTCATCTTTGAGCATATGTTTGACTACGTTCCAAATTAATTTTTTTTCTTATAGTCAATAACGATACCTCGCCAATGTTTTTAGAGCACTGCACTGTATCCTGAACAACTAAATGCGAGCGATCGTTGGATTGCGACGTTGCCAACAGTCCAGTCATGGCTTATTAGCTGTGTCACGCATGCTAGTTGCGTTTCTGAGTGTACAGTTCCCTCAAAAAAGCTCCCTCTAATTCAGCGTTTGAACATGTATCGCATCGCGCTACAATCGAGTCTAATTTTTGACACTGTTTGTAGCACGACAACTACATTAAGTCTATTCGATTTCAAATGCCTCCTCCAAGACAGTACGTGAAGCAGCAGATATTTTCAATGAACGACATCCAGACAAACAAGTTCACTATTCAACTGTAAGTAGTTTCAATTAATTTAGAAGATCCAGCCAAGAAATTTCCGCTTATACGGTTGTAAAAAAGATTCTGTTAAGAAGATTCTTGAGAAAAATAAATATCATGCCTCTAATTCAAAGTTTATTTGCACGTTTCAATAACCAGACAATGCATTTCACTTTGACTGCGTGTGGATTATCATCAGCAAGTCCATACATGTAATGACGTGACAACTAGACTAGGTAGACAACTGTAGAAACTGTTTATGTTCACAAAACAACATCTGCTTCTTACCTACTGGGCACGTTTTTAATCCTTTATAATACCCAATTTCATAACAACGTGCAAATGAATGAATTTTATTTTTTTATGCGAAAACCGTACGTCTAACGAAAAAGAAATAAAAACACCAGATTTGCTCAGAAAGGAATAAGGATTTCAAAAATAATTTTGGAACGAAGTTCCTTATCGCGCGTTGCGAAAGGGGGCTAGACGGAATAAATTAAGACCAAAAGTTGTAACGACACTTTTTGCTGTAGTTGTAAGCCGTGCGGCGTGCGCGTGTTTCTCTGTCTGTCTCTCTCTCTCTCTCTCTCTCATAGAAAGCAAGCCAGTTATTTTCGTTTCGTCTTTCTATTTCGCATTGAACAGTGTGGTGTCGCGACGATTATTTTTGTTGAGTGTATACAGGTTTTTGTACATAATAAATAATAAATAATAAAAATAATAACAATAATGAATCCTGACAGTGTTTCTGCACAAGTTCCGGATATTGCTGATGGAGTTAGGTAAGTAGAGATTTTATACAGACAATAATACATGCTTATGTATTTTTAGCAAGTACGCATTATAACCTCTCTTTACTATTGTGCTAACCAAGTCATACGCGTTATAATCTCTCCATTATTGTGTGTTTAGCAAGTGTACGCGTCATAACTTCAATGAATTTAAAAGCAAATTATATTTTAATATTACAATATCAATGCGTATGTACTAAAATTGAGCCAACTGATTAAGTTTATATTACATTATATTTGTTAATAATAAAAAAAAAAATTATAACTTAAAAAAATAATTTATTACAATTCCTTCACTAATTAATCGAAAGGAACTTCGTTCCATCCGGGTGTCCCTTGACACCTCCCAAGTTTTTTACTTTAAGAAAATGCCGTGGCGAATCACTTTTCTCTTTGAAATTATTCAGTGCAAATCCCACACGAACGCCACTGGCAAGAAAACAAAATTATGTTGATAGCAGAAAATGCCTTTTAATGCATAGAAGATGGTTACTACGTTTCTCAAAAATATCTAGGGTCGTACCAAAGTTATCATAAAAAAAAATATTGTTTTCCTTAAAACTTCAGCATCCTGTAGTTATATAATTTTTTTTCCTCAAAATGGGCCCAAGAATAACCAGCTTGAATATTAGCGTGCTATTAAGATACACCCTGTAGAATAAGTCAACATTATGACACTCTACAAAACGATAATGATGTTATGAGGAATGATCTGCACACACCAAAAATGAGATGAAAAAACGGAAAATGGCCGAATATTGAATATTTAGACATTTTTGGGGGTAAATTCAAAATAAAACTTTGTGGAAGGGAGATATCACTTCTTACCACTTTTCAGGTAGTGGGTAAATAAGCCTAAAATATTTTTTGGCATAGTTGGTTCCAAGTTTTTCATGATACTGTCATGAAGTAGCCAATAGCTCCTAATCCCACGTCACTGCACCACATGCATGTCTGCATACATTAAGAGGCACCTTTTTAACAGGCCTTTGTTGGATATGTGCCTTTTTACATAATACCATCAAGATGCCAAGACGATTTATTAAAAAAAATCGGAGATGTACGTAGGCCGATGATGCCCCGCCGTCTGTCATTTTCCCGAAACTCATTCGTATAATAAAAAAGTTAAGGGATAGACGGGGAACTTAGCTATTTTTGCAGGTATTCTAGCTAATAATGATATCGTTGTTATTTCCGGATTTGATTGCTTGATCGATGGGAAAAATGAAGAATTCTTGCAAATGGAATAGTGACCAAAAATAATCAGGCCCAAGAAAGATAAATATTCAAAATATTCATAATACCATCCAGAAAGTTTCAGGTAGAATTCTTAGAAATACTACTTATTGCGAACGTCAAATAGATTTCCATTGTATAAAATTGCATTCCGGAAATAACAAATGAATAAAGCCAGGGACAAAACGTGTTATACAAACATACAGGGTGATTCAAAAGTACTTTGACAAACTTCAGGAGGTGATTCCTCACAATATTCTAATATGAATTGTCCAAATAAATATATGTTCGTTTCCGAAATACAGGGTGTTAAAGTTTAATTTTAATTTTATTGAGGGTTTTTTGAGGTGTCGAATTCGAACCTGATGTTATTATTGCTCTTACTCGTAGAGGGCGCCACCTACACGTCTTTTTCTTTTTTGAGGATTCATAACTTTTTTGAGCGTACTTCTACATATTTTTCAGTAAAAAAATCAATTCCTCTATCATATCTACGTAAAAAAGCTACCCGTTGTACAAATCGCTATAAGGAACCGTTTTCTAGATATTTGGACTTGAACATTTCTAGTCGATTATTTGATAATCGATGCGAGTTGAAGTTATGACCACTATTTTGCATTTTTCATAATGCTTAGGAAATGAATTTGACGTTTAAGTAAGTAGTTTTGGTAATTACATATTATGTGACAGTTAAACGTTTTGTTGTTTTGTTGAAATTTCTGTAAAATTTAAAACACTAATTTTGAAAAAATGGATTATTTAAACAATAATGCTCATGTAGCCGATATGCATTTCGTTTATGACCTTGCGGATGGCAATGCGCGCGGAGCAAGACGTATTTACCAGGAGCGATTTCCTAATCGAGTACTGCCTTCAGCTCCAACATTTACCAGTCTCCACCGTCGTTTGGCAGAAACAGGTAGCTTCAAGAGGGCAGCTGTTATTATTGGAAGACCACGAGCATTCCGAACCCCAGAATTGGAAGAACTGTTTTGACCGCTTCCGAGGAGAATCCAGAAACAAGTAGAAGAATAATTGCTGAAGCTCTCAATTCTACTAAGTCCACACCCCACGATCAACAATTTTATCCATACCATATTCAAAGGGTACAAGCTCTTTTGCCACGAGACTTTCCCCAACGCATTACTATGTGTCAGTGGTTTTTGAGGAAATTGGCTGGAAATCCTCAATTTTTAACCGACGAAACCAAAAAGAAGGAGGTTCTCTAGTCGACGCGTATATTTTTTTTTATGTATGATCACACATAACTTTTTACTGAGACGTTCGATTTTCGATAATTTTTTTCAGTGGATAGGGTGTACTTCGCAGTTGGTCCCATTTAAATTTGAAAGATGAAATCCACCCCTAAGGGTAGCAAAATGAAGGATATTGATCACTCACCCTCTGAATTCTGGTCCGTTAACCGATTCTATCAGGCATAACTTTGTACTGGGTTCTTCGATTTAGATGATTCTTTTCTTTTTTCATTAGATAGGGTATACCTAATAGTTGATCATATTTGGAATTTGAATGGAATTATCCACCCTTACGGGAATGGGGAATAATTGATTTTTCACTTCTGAACATTGGCACACATAAGTATTTGACGATGACAAATCGCTAATGTCATTATTTTTGTTATTCTACATTCGTCACAATCATTATATTCTATGAGAGGATGGAATGATATACAAAGTAATGAAATAAACTAACCAGAACAACAAAAATAATTTATATAACAACAAATAGTAAAAGTAGATAATCATATTAATTAACTGGCAATAGTTGAAGTAAGGTGGGTAAGTAAGTATTTTGGAAGTAATCAAGAAACAAGTAGGTAGTAATTAGTAGATTTCAGCCACAAAAAATTGAAAAATAAAAACTTTCCAACAAAAAATTAAACCGACGAAATACGGAACTGAAAATTACAAAATAAAATAAACCTTCTTAGTCTCAATAACTAAGCTCCTAAACTAATGTAAGTACCTAATTTTGAGTCGGCGCCAAACGAACAATCAACGAAGATCATTAAATTACTTCAAAAAAATTATCAGAATGTCATCGCGCAACTCGATGCCATCATTTTACGCCTTATCTAATTAATTTGCTTGTTTGTTTGGCGCCGTCTCAAAATAACCTACCTACATTAGTTTAGGAGCTTAGTTATTGAGACTAAGGTTTATTTTATTTTTTACTTTTCAGTTCCGTATTTCGTCGGTTTAATTTTTTGTTATTAAGATATGTACTCTTCACGGACGAGGCAAATTTCTCCCGAAACGCTATCACAAACTCTCATAACAACCATGTTTGGGCTCGGGAAAATCCGCACGCAGTTAGTGAAAGACATCATCAGTATTAATTTTATGTAAATGTATGGGCGGCAATAATTAATAATTACTTGATAGGTCCTTTCTTTCTTCCGTTCCGACTGAATGGCGCAACTTACAGAGACTTTTTAGAAAATGAATTGCCGGGACTACTTCAGAATGTACCATTAGAAATTCGTATCCGCATGTGGCTCATGCATCATGGGGCTCTGGCCCATTTTAGTGTTGTAGCCAGGGAATTCCTCAACACTGTCTATCCAAATCGATGGATCGGTAGGGGTGTAGAAGAACCTAACCAGGCGTGGGCACCGAGGTCCCCAGATCTAAATCCGCTAGATTTTTATTTTTGGGGACATTTGAAGTCACTAGTTCATAAAACTCCAGTAGCGAACGAGAAAGATACAAGAAAGCGAATAGTAGACGCCAGTGAAACAATAAGAAACACACCAATAATTTTTGAGCGGGTACAAGATTCAATGACTAGAAGACTGAATGCCTGTATCTTCGCTGAAGGTTGGACACTTTGAACAATTTATTTGAATACAATTTAGTTTCCTTTATTTTATTTCATTCTACATATTCAAAATTTCTTGAAATAAAATGTTGATATTTCTTGCACATTTTATTAAAACAAATACAGATTTTGCACTCCTGATACAAAAACAACTATTTCAAACGAGTAAAAATAAATAGAATAGGTGGCGCCCGCTACAAAAAAACCAAAGCTACTTACTTAAACGTCAAATTCATTTCCTAAGCATTCTTGTGAAAAATGCAAAATAAAGGTAATAACTTCAACAAGCATCGATTATCAAATAATCGACTTGAAATTTTCAAGTCCATATATCTAGAAAACGGTTGCTCATAGCGACTTGTAACATGGGTATCTTTTTTATGCAGATATGATAGAAGAATTGATTTTTTTACTGAAAAATGTGCTAGAAGTACGCTCAAAAAAGTTATGAATCTTCGAAAAAGAACAAGACGTGTAGGTGGCGCCCCCTACGAGTAACAGCTATAATAACATCAGGTTCGAATTCGACACCTCAAAAAACCTCTCAGTACCAATTTTCGTTTAATTACGGTAAGTATTTCCAAAGTTATTTAAAAAAAACGAAAATAAAAATAAAACTTCAACACCCTGTATCTTGGAAACGAAGCGTTTCAGGACATATATTTAATTGGACAATTCATATTAGAATATTGTGAGGAATCACCTCCTGAAGTTTGTCAAAGTACTTTTGAATCACCTTGTATAGGAATCCAAAAATCAAAAGGATTCCATGTATTATAAAACAGCAACTACAACTTTGTGATTTTATCAAAATCACTTCGGCGGAACAAAATACCAATTTTGAAAAAAAAAACTGAAATAGCATGTTCTGGTTAACGTAAAAAGTTAACTGCCCACTTAAAATAAAAAAAGATAATAGAGCGGTGGTGGAGCAAAAACCTAGAAAAGAGGAGAGCAGAAGTAAGGAGGCTCTTTAATAGAGCCAAAGAATCAGGTTGCTGGGAAGAATACCGCTCTACCCTAACGGGATACAACAAAGCAATAAGGAAGGCCAAGAGGGAATCTTGAAGGAAATTCTGCCAGAGTATATCTGATATGCCCACAAGCGCAAGAATCCACAAGATCCTCTCCAGAGAACCGGAGCAAAGTGGGTCTGATTAAACGATCTGACGTAACTGTGACAGAATCTCGAAGGGAGACCTTAGAGCTTCTAGTACAGAACCATTTCCTAGGCGCCGTGATTATTGAAGAAAACCAGCCGATTCAACTTCAACCAGGACGACCAAGACGACATAGTCCAGAGATTGGAAGAAAGCAAACGAAATCGTCAAACCAACAGCGGTAGAATGGGCTATCAACTACTTCGAACCGTATAAGACACCAGGAGAGGATGGAATCTTTCTTACACTATAGTCTGATTAACAAGTTAAAAAACAGGTTAATTCCTGCTACCTCCTGAAAATATGTGCGATAGCTCATTCGATTCGGAATGACGTCTAGGAAAATGTATCTCGAGCATTTATTAGCACATAAAAAATTGCAATTATTATTAACAAAATAAGATGAAAAAAAAGGTATTTAGTTTTTCGTTAATAACTAATAAAGTATCAATATTTAAGAAGGTCCTCAAAGAGGAGGGAATTTCCAATAAAAAGTTCCAACTACCGGAATTCTATCTCCATTATTTATAATTTTTATTCAACGCCGAAAATAGGTCTCCGCGCTGGAGACAGTATATCACACAAAATAATTTTTTTATAGTATTAAATATCAATTACAAAATTTGAAAAAATTATGGTGTCATCAAAACATTCGGAAAAATAAAGCCCCGTTGAAAAAATATGTCGATTTTTCAAAAAATTATACGATTTTTAATTAACAAATTTTTATCCAATCTCTGTTTTAAAAAAAGTCGACATAAAAGTTTAAATGATTGACCTATAAATTTTTTGCTCCTTGGAGCCCTTCTTATATATATATATATATATATATATATATATATATACTTAACAAGATCACGTGATAAGAGTTTATTAAAGTTTTATATTTTGTTTTACTTCATTTGTTGAGAAATTGTTAATAACCAAATAGACAAGTATAATATTTAAAAAAAATATCTCTTACCATTTTATTTTCAAGACAAAATGATGATTTGAAAAAAACTTTAATAAATTTTTCAATTGTTTATAATAGTATTTTTATATTTCGTTTGTTTAAATAATTAATTAGGATTTATTTTTTTTCTTTAAAAAGTATAATTGGTATTTCTATTAAGTTAACAATCAGTTAAAAACAATTTGTCACCCTGAAAGTAAAAGAAATTACAAAACAGCCATATATAACAAAGTACTGAAAAAAATTGTCTCTAATTTTTTATAACATTTTAAGTATTACAATTTTTCTCAGTACTTTGTTATATATGCCTATTTTGTATTTTTTTTTTCAAGGAAAAAAAATAAACCGAGGGTGACAAATTGTTTATAACAAATTGTTAGCTTAATAAACAATGAAATTATTGATAAAAATAATAAAAATTGTGTTAACCTATAGAGAAATGCCAATTATGATTTTCAAAGAGAAAAAAAATTCTGAATTAATTATTTAAACAAACGAAATATAAAAAAACTATTATAAACAATAAAAAAATGTATTTAGGGTTTTTTTTTAATCATGATTTTATCTTGACGATAAAATTGTAAGAAATAAAAAAAATCAATATTATACTTGTCTATTTGTTTAATGAAAATTTCTTAACAAATGACGTAAACAATGTTTTTCCTGCGTTAATTAATGCCATTGTTAGATTCAAAAACAGCTGTACATTTGTCAACAAAAATTTGTTTAACAACATTTTTTGTTAATTTTAAAAAATTATAACAAACAAAATATGAAACTTTATTGAACTTTTATCATGTGATCTTGTTGAGTATGTATATAAGAAGGGCTCCAAAAAGCAAAAAATGTATAGGTCAATCATTTAAACTTTTATGTCGACTTTTGTAAAAACAGAGATTGGATAAAAATTTGTTAATTAACAATCATATAACTTTTTGAAAAATCGACATAAAAATGTTTTCCTAACGGGGCTTTATTCTTTCAAGTATTCTGATGACACCATGACTTTTTCAAATTTTTAAATTAATATTTAATACTATAAAAAAAATTGTGTGATATACTGTCTCCAGCGGTGTTGCGCTCATCCGTAAAGGCCGCGCAGAGACCTATTTTCGGCGTTGAATAAAAATTATAAATAATGGAGAATTCCGGGAGTCGGAATTTTTTTATTGGAAATTTCCTCCTCTTTAAGGATCTTTTTTCAAAAGTTCTTGAATATTAATAGTTTTTGAGTTATTAACAAAAAACTGAATATCTTTTTTTTTCCTCTTATTTTGTTAATAACAATTGCAATTTTTTATGTGCTAATAAATGCTCGAGATACATTTTCCTAGACGTCATTCCGAATCGCACATATTTTTAGGACCGGGAACAAGAATTAACCCGTTTTTCAACTTGTTTATCAGACTACTACTACAGAATGGGACCGAGATACTAACGCCCATACTCACTAAACTTTTTAGAGCCAGCCAGGCATGGGGATACCTACCCTCAAGCTGGACGTCGATACGGGTTATGTATATACGTGAAGTCGGGAACGATAAAAACCTTCCTAAATCCCTTCGCCCGATCAGCTTGACATCATTTCTGCTGAAAGCCACAGAGAAGATCCTGGATAGGCACATACGAGAAGAGGTGCTTGATTTTTCACTAGTGAACATTAGCACACACATACGTAGTTGAGAATGACAGATCGCTACTGACATTATTCTTGTTCCGTCAAAATCAGTATATTTTATGAGAGGATGGGATGATATACTGTATGGGGTCGGCTTTAGAATAGCCCCATGGTAAATCCTGCCTGTCGTAAGAGGCGAGTAAAAGGATAACCGTAGGTGGAAGATGGACTCATCGCCCGGTGAAATACCACCATATCGACTTTGTGTGCTGTGAAATGGATCATTCCATGTTTCAGTGTTCGGTCGATACTTTCCGGTCTCCCTCTTTCCTTTTTCCCAATTCCTCCTTTATTTTCAGGTACATCCTAATAGTAATAATGATGAAGTCTCCTAGAGTAAAACACTCCGGAAGCAAAATACCTCTCCATTCGGATTTCCGGGCGAGAGGTACTCGAGGGGACTCAACATTAAAGATTAATTTTTGCAACATCCGCGGACTCAACAAGAACCGGATATTCTGGCTCTAACCCAAAAAACCGGATATTGGCTTAACAGAAACACAAGTAAACTCGTCCACCAACAAGGTCCTGGTTACGAACTCCATTCTCGATTCAGGTTCAAAGGTGGAGTCTGCCTTTACGCTAAGGCTAACCTTTCATGCCAGCGTGAAGAGAGTTTGGAACCGAAAGACTTTGATGTGATGTGGTTCAAGCTATCTGATACCAAACTGACTAAGTTCCTCTGCTGCCTTTACCTATCACCTAATGAACCTTCATATAACGACCTCTTTGAGTTTTTATCACTCAAACTGGACTACATTCAGGAGAACCATCCAACAGCTGAAACCATAATCATGGGAGACTTTAATGTACATAACGCTGCCTGGCTCAAATTCTCTAACAAAACAGATGATGCGGGTCGTCAAGCCGAGACCTTCGCCATCACTCATGGTCTAGAACAACTGGTCGAGCTACCAACCCGCATCCCTGATGTCAACAACCAGTCTGCCAATACACTAGATCTTTTCTTCACCACCAATCCTGACCCGTATAGAATAGAAGTTTGTGCCCCACTTGGAAACTCTGATCACACCCTCATCTCCACAACATGCTCTTTCCATTTACCATCGAGCTGCACAATACCACCCCGTCTCATGTGGCATTACAATTCGGCCGACTGGGAAGGTCTTCGTATGTTTTTCTCAGCGTTTCCATGGAAGAGAGTTTGTTTCTCTTCAGTAGATTCAACACGATGTGCTGAGACAATTTCTGAAATCATCATGTTGGGGACCTACATACCGAATACCGAAAGAAGAACATCATCCGATAAGACCTGGTTTAACAGAAACTGCTCTAGAGCTGTGGCTTCCAAACAGGCAGCATACCATCGATGGCTGAAAAATCCGGGCCCTGAGACCAGAGCAGCATATGTCGAGGCTAGAGGCATATGCAAAGAGACAATAGAATGCTCAAAAGATGCCCACAATGCCAAAATAAGATCAAAACTTGCTGAATGTCCTAACGGATCCCGTTCATTTTGGTCTTTCGCCAAAGCTGTGGGAAGAAACTTCCAGCTCATTTCCTCCTCTAACCAAAGAAGATGGAACACTAGCAACGACTGCCCAGGAAAAAGCCAATATCTTTGCGCACCTATTTGCTGGAAATTCCACTCTGGATTCATCGGGAAAACAACCCCCGAACATTACACCTATTGACAGTCACATGCCCGAGATCACCTTTCGCCAACGTACTATCAGAAAGATTTTGCTGGGTCTCAACACCAACAAAGCCTGTGGATCTGACGGAATCCCGCCGATTGTTCTCAAGAAATGTGTCCCCGAACTAACACCTGTTCTTTGCAAGTTGTTCAACCACTCTTACAAATTGGGGGTATTTCCGTCCAATTGGAAAATTGCAAGAGTACAGCCAGTCCCTAAAAAAGGCAAAAAGGCCCTACCTAGCAACTACAGACCTATCGCACTGCTATCTATTATTTCAAAGGTCATGGAAAAAGCCATCAACATCGAGCTCAAGAAATATCTGGAAGACGCAGAAATTGTCAACGATAGGCAATATGGCTTCGCCATCAGAGATCAACTGGTGACCTGCTCGCTTACGTCTCACATATATGGCAGCTATCTATTGAAAGTATGGAGAAACTTTAGCTGTGGCATTAGATATCTCCAAGGCGTTCGATCGAGTTTGGCACCAGGGACTCCTCGCCAAGCTTCCGTCTTATGGCTTGCCCCCTCAGCTGTGTTCTCTGCTTGCTAGTTTTCTCTCAAACAGGTCTCTCCATGTAGTGGTCGATGGAGTTTCATCTGACACTCTACTCATAAATGCTGGTGTTCCGCAAGGATCTATTCTTGCACCAACACTATTTCTACTTCACATCAACGACCTGTTGAAAGCAACTTCATGTCCAGTACACAGCTTTGCCGATGATAGTACCCTCCATACCGCTTTCTCTTCCAGGGCCCTATATCAGCCCGTGAAACCAGAAATGAACGAGGAAGAAATGTTAATAATATAAATATGGACTTAGCAACAATTCTCGAGTGGGGATCTAATAACTTGGTAGAATTCAATGCAAACAAAACACAACCATGTCTTTTCTCTAAAAAAGCCGATCTCACTGTGCCTAACATAACTTTGTCAGGAGTAACCATACCACTGAAGTCATCCATATCGATGCTTGGTATTACTATCAGCAATAACCTTTCCTGGGAAAATCACGTGAGGTCCATTGCCAAATGTGCATCCCAAAAACTTGGTTTTTTGTTTCGTGCCAAGAGCTATTTCACCCCCACTCAGCTGCTTATGATCTATAAGGCACAGATCCGACCTGTCCTGGAATACTGTTCCCATATTTGGAGCGCGGCACCTAAACATATCCTGAGGCTATTGGATTCTGTCCAAAAAAGGGCAATTCGTCTCGTCGGTGATGCCTCGCTTACAAACTCCTTCACTTGTCTGGAACACCGTAGAAAAGTTGGCGATTTGTCTCTATTTTATAGATATTTTCATGGGCGATGCTCTTCTGAAATATCAACAATCGTTCCTGCTTTGGCAGTCTCTTCGAGACTAACCCGTCAAGTTCAGTCATCACACCCCTTCGTGGTCACTTTGGAGACCTGCAGAACATCACTTTCCAAAGACTCGTTCATCCAACGAACAGCGAGGCTTTGGAACTCATTGCCTAGGGAGGTGTTCCCGAGGCATACAACCTCCAGAAATTTAAGAAGAACACCAACTCCTACCTCCTTTCCCTTGGTTCCCACGATGTTCTCTGAACATTACAGGATATCCCTTTTCGTGGGAACCAGAACATAAAAAAAATAAAAAAATATACAAAGTAATGAAATAAACTAACCAGAACAACAAAAATAATTTATATTACAACAAATAGTAAAAGTAGATAATCATATTATTTAACTGGTAATAGTTCAAGTAAGGTAGGTAAGTAAGTATTTTGGAAGTAATCAAAAAACAAGTAGGTAGTAATTGGTAGATTTTAGCCACAAAAAATTGAAAAATAAAAACTTTTTAACATAAAATTAAACCGACGAAATACGGAACTGAAAAGTAAAAAATAAAAACTTTTTAATAAAAAATTAAACCGACGAAAAAAACAACTGAAAAGCAAAAAATAAAATGAACCTTCTTAGTCTAAATGATAATTGAGCTCCTATGCACGGCTGCGTTTTGCTGCCTTCTTTCATAGATAATGATCTTCGATAATTGTTTGTTTGGCGCCGATTCAAAATCAGTTACTTACATTAGTTTAGGAGCTTAATTATCATTTAGACAAAGAAGGTTTATTTTATTTTTTGCTTTTCAGTTGATTTCTTCGTCGGTTTAATTTTTTGTTAAAAAGTTTTTATTTTTCACTTTTCAGTTCCGTATTTTGTCGGATTAATTTTTTGTTAAAACGTTTTTATAATAAATTATCATGCTTTGAAAGAGGTTGCAAAATAAGTTTATTGGTCTCCACACAATTATGTCCACTTCACCAGGCTTTCAAAACTGTTGGAATTAGTGTTCAATTTCAAAGAAATAATAATGTCCATAATGACTGGCCTATGAATGGATACCTAACTGTTTAGTCGATTAACCATTAGGAACAGCCATTAACATTATTGTTATATATCTTTCATTCTTCCCCGTCTAATGGCCATAAAAAACGAGAGAAGTGTTATCATGTGGTCCAAACAAAAATTTTTATTTCTCAATCCGGTTGGCGGATATTTTATGCAGAATGCAAAAATACAGGGGACCATTGTCGTTGACGTTTTCGCATTTATTTTCACCTCTGCAAAGCTAATCTGATCTTGCTATGAGATGTTGGAATTTGCGAATTCGTTTATCTGGCCGACATCAGCTCACGCCGAATCTCTCGCCAAACTGGAAATCTCTTTCAAATTGGCAGGATGTAATGACTCCAAAGGAATCAACTTGAAGCTTGTGATATTTTTCTTAGACACTTGCCATTTTGACTAACGATGCGATTCAAGCAGCAGGTATGTGCGTGTGGTTGTAGCTTTGTTTATTCACTTATTAACGCACACTAAAGTTCAGAGCAAGATATTTGATTATTGGGCAATTTTAACAAGGTAATTTGATCGGCTTTTAATCGTCTATTGTGAAGAGTTGGAATATTCAGGAATGTTAAAATAATCATAATTATAATACAGGGTGTTATGTAATAAGTGTCCGATATTTTACAGGACGAATCCTTAGTTATTTATAAGGTGAAAAGTTCACATTAGCATGGGTCCACAATGTCTTCATTTTTGATATACAAGGTGTTGAAAATTTATTTTTATTTTGGTTTTTCGTAAATAATTTTTAAAATAATGTCGATATTCGGTCGAAAATTGGTATTTGGGAATTTTTTAATATGAGAAATTCAAATTTGATGTTAGTTTGGTCCTTAATTGTAGGGGGCGCTGCCTACAGGTCTTTGTCTCTTTTGGGGAGTCACAACTTTGTCGTGCATGTATGTATCACATTCTCTATCATTTTTACGTGAAAAAGGTATGCCTTTCAAAAGTCGCTACAAGCAGCCGTTTTCGAGATATTTTGATTTAAATTAATCGATGCATCCAATCTTCTTCTCATTGATTCGCGAACTCTGAAAATAAAAGTATCAAGTAGGCTAGTAAGTTTATTCCAATGTTTTTTTTTGTGCTGTCATGTCAAAAATAATATCTTGACGCATAGTTAAATAGTTTTATTCATTATTATTGTGATTATTTGTTGAAAAATGGTAAACTTCACCAATGCAGAGTATGCAGACATACATTTTACATACGGACTTGCTAACGGAAATGCAAATTTCTCACGCAACGCTGTACGCAATTTTCACATTTGTGGTCAGAGGAAAACCCCCATGCGATACAGGAATCACATTTCCAAGAACAGTTCTCTCTTCACGTGTTGGCAGGAATCCTTGGAGATTATTTTATAGGTCTTTTCTTTATTCCGGGAAGATTAAACGGAGAGAGATATCGTCATTTTCTTGAAGAAGATTTGCCTATTTTACTGGAAGATGTGCCCTGGCACATTTTATCATCCACGCGCGAGAATTTTTTGATCAAACTTTCGGCAATCGTGGGATAGGTCGGGGAGTAGATAGATAGATAGATATCATTTATTTTGCCAAAGATTACATTGTTGTAATGTAGCAATAGTCAGCTATATGAATAAACAAACAGATATATAAATATACATATACGGATTAAAATCGCACATAAAAGTAATGAGTAATAAGTGATAAAAGTAATAAGTAATAGGTAGACACTGGGTGATATAAAAGACAAACAGATTAATGAAAATACTCAGACAAATGGTAAAAACACTTATCTATTAAAAATTCCTGGAGAGTTTACCTGAACACAGTTAGGCTCTCAATATTTTTAATTATTTCTGGCAACTTATTGAAAATACGCAACCCTATATATTCGGGCGAGTTATAAGTTATACACATTTTTCAAATAGCACACTAAAGTTATATTTATTCCTGGTATTATTGAATGGATATTTTGTTCAGTTTAAGCTGTTTTTTTTTTAAAAATTATAAACATATTTTAAAATATATATATATATATATATATATATATATATATATATATATATATATATATATAGTGAGCGTTAGTATCCTAAGCTCTATAAAAATGTTCCTGTAAGAATGAGTATATTCCATACCAGCAATACATCTGATGATGCGTTTTTCAATCATTCAAGAAGTTAGTAACACTAAAAAATCAAAAGTAGATGTAGGTAATATTAAAAATCAACTAGGAGAGAATTTAACGTCGCAAAAGATTCCAATGTATCATTTAATAATACCGGGAAAAAACTTGCTCAAAAAATAAACCCAAATCCAAACTACAAAACGAATAGTCCTTTCCTTCTGAATTCATTTACACTCCTACCAAAACACCCACGACTTAAAAAGCCCCATTTATGAATTGAAAAATCACAAGGCTGTAGGATCGGATGGAATGAAAACAGAAACCCTGAAACCATTAACCTATATCTTCAATGAAGGCATGGGAACCGGTACTTGGCATAGAGCCTTCAAATATTCAGTTATTGTTCTAATATATAATAAAATAAATAATAAAAAAACTTTTTTGAAGACAAGCTTTTATTCAAATGCGCTAAGAAGGAAAAAATAATTGCTTTGGATGTGTGACGTAGGTTATTCCGTGAGTTATAGATTCAAAAGCTTGTCGCTTCTGTATTCGAACTGAAAACTTTGCGCGACAAGCTTTTGAATCTATAACTCACGGAATAACCTACGTCGCACATCCAAAGCAATTATTTTGTACTTTTTAGGGTATTTGAATAAAAGCTTGTTTTTAAAAAAAAAATGTTTTATTTTATTTTGTGGTTTTTAGTAAGTACACCTTAATCTATGCATTTTTGTTAATGCATAGTCATTATGAGGCCTTTTTCCTGTAAGTTCTGAGCTATCTAGTTCTTCAATGAGGAGACCATCTGAAGATTAACTCCTACGCCATCTTCAATTTATGAATTCTGACAAAAAACAATAATTTTCGACTAAATTCATAATCTCTGACCCCAAAAACCCCGACATACCAATTTTGAATAGAAACGTTCCAATTTTGAATAGAAACGTTGAATAGAAACCATGTAGAGCCGCCATCTTTAATTTATGAATTTTGAGAATAAATTCATAGTCTTCGACCCCGAAAACCTCCACATACCAATTTTTAATAGAACCGGACCATAATTACAAAACTCGTTCGCCATCTTAGAGCCGCCATCTTGAATTTATGAATTTTGAAAGAAAATTCATAATCTCCGACCCCGAAAACCCTCACATACTAATATTGAGTCGAATCGGACCATAAACACAAATCTGGTCTGCCATCTTAGAGCCGCCATCTTAAATTTGTGAATTTTGAAAGAAAATTCATAATCTCCGACCTCGAAAACCCCCACATACTAATTTTGAGTCGAATCGGACCATAATTACAAATCTCGTCCGCCATCTTAGAGCCGCCATTTTGTTTTTTTTTCTCTCAAAAATTCCATAATGCATTGTCGTTTTTATCGAAAAAATCCTCTTTTCACATTTGCAAAATGAACAATTTTCGTTCCTTTGACAAAAGTCATTCTAAATGTCTTCTGTCAAAGGAACGAAAATTTTTCATTTGCAACTGTGGAGAAGAAGGATTTTTTCGATAAAAACGACGATATTTTGTGCAAAGTTGTGCCGAAAATAATTTGGGTAAAAAGAAGGAGGCATTTTGAGTGATTTTTGTGCGAGAAAACGGTACTTGAAAATGAGGTTAGTTTTTTTTTAAAGTGCTGTAACTCAGAAACGGTATGAGACCGCCGCATTTCAGGAGGCAAAAACACGTAAGAAAAGTATTTTCCCCATATTCAGAGTGCATGTGTGATGTAACTAGATATTTACCTAAATGAATACTTTCAGGATGATATGAAATGCATTCAACAGGGTGAGAAATATGTAATTTGGATTCTGGATTACGAATAATAGGTCCATTTTCTTTCAAACCATCTTTGAAGTGACAACTTCACACACAACTATTTTTATTGTTTTTTTTGTCAGTTTGGATTAAAATTCACGTTCAAAACAGTTATAGTCATAATTCATCTCCTGAATGTATTTGTTACATACCAATCATACCATGCCAAGTATTTTATCCACATTTTAAAATATTTTTTATTTGTTGGCACTTGGGTGTCTGTGATTGCAGCCAGGCGCAAGTTTATAAAATTAAATTTCCCGCCAAACTTTGCCTCGAACGAAATGAAGCTAAGACAAACTTCCGTCGAATTCGCCCACCAATTTAAAAATATCAATTATTTTGAAAATATGCAATTTTATTGTGAAATTTTGATTATAGCTTGTCGAGAAAGGTTCATTGGAACAGGAATAAATCTTGAAAAATTTGTCAAAGCTTCTTAAAACAGGCGAAAGGCGTAATTTTTTTTAGACCCATAAGAAATGCATGGGGAATTCAGTGGTCGGATCCAAGGATGGATCGTAATACAAAATTGCCGCTCACTAATGTTATCTATACGTTGTCCTGCCAAATTTCACGTTAATCCTAAGTAGGTCAAATTTCCCTTACAAATTTTGAACAGGAAAGACATACGAAAGAAGGTTAAATGAAAGCTTGTAAAACAAATAGACTTGAATGAGTATTTATATATCACAAATAAAACATTTACTTTGCTGAAAATGTTGTTGAACCCTGTATGAAAAAGGTACATCAACGCCTAAAATCTAGATCAAGATATGTATATAAAAATATGAGTTTCTAAATTTTCCCAAACGTGGAAGAAATGACCAATATAATAAAATTATTTGTCTTTCTTCTGTTAGACATCTAGTGTCTGCAAATAAACTGTTTCTTTCAATAATCACCTACGAATGTGTCGATTTTCGAAAGCTACCAGTACCTATTACAATTTCATTCTTTCGTACTTGAACAATACATACCTATAGAAAAAATCGAATTTAAACGGTTTTCTTCACATAAAGGATTCAATATAAAATTGAACCAGAGAAAGGTAGATCTCGGGTGAAAAACAACTACTTTCCTGGCAAATACCACGCAGAACGTTGAATGATATTCACCTGAAAATCAACGTTCTGCGTGGTATTTGCCAGGAAAGTAGTTGTTTTTCACCCGAGATCTACCTTTCTCTGGTTCAATTTTATATTGAATCCTTTATGTGAAGAAAACCGTTTAAATTCGATTTTTTCTATTCATTCCACTTCACATGGCACTTATCTCTCAATACATACCTACTTATCTGCCTTCACGCCTCGAACTTCTCCAAGTGAAAAACATTCCGCATTTTTTATAAACGTGCCAACCATAAACATATCTACATGTGGTAGATTGTCCTTTGGAGAACCCTTCGTCAGTCATTTTTTATTATCACTTCGCTCACAAACCACAGTTCTTTCAAAACACAATCCTTCCACTATCAAATTAAACAGATTACTGCATGTCAATGTTGCCAACCGAACCTTTACGATATTCTCACTACCAACCCAAAGAAATCCTCAATTGTACTGAAAAAATCCTCACAATCTTCTTATGTTCTCATTTATTGATATATTTACATGATTATTAGTTGAAAGTATAGTATAGTGCAGAAACTGACATATTTTCATGTAATTCACTACGATTTCATTGATAAACAAACGAACTCGTGAAAACGAGACCGCTAAAACCCAACCCTAATGAAATCTCAAAATGAGTGTTACTGTCACCACTAAGCGGTGCTACAGTCGAGTTAAATATTTGGTGTTATCTTGTTACTTGTTACTGAACATTTTTTTCAGTAAAAACCGTCAATCACAAAAAAATGTCTCATTTGTTGAAATTCTGAAAAGTCAATGATTTCCTTCTACATTAAAAAACAATAGGAATGAACCTACATAATCGAAAAAATAATGACTTTCCGGAATTCATATATACCACCTGATTAGCCAAAAAATAACCATTTTCATGAAATACGATTCATGCAATACGATTCATGCTGCCACGCCACCTTCATAGGTTTGTAGAATTCAAACGTTCTTCGATACAAATGAAACAGCACACATCGTCATGATTACTACCCGACCTAGTTTTGAGAACAATATTGGTCGCTGTCTTTGTCTACGGCCTATTCCACGCGATCTACATGACCGTCGTCGTATGTCTTGGAGTGTCTCAGATTAATATAGGCTATTAGTTGAATTTGAATCCGATTTCAGAGGCGTCTCCACGAATCGCAAATTATTTTTCATGCGAGTCTGGCGATTAGAGTTGTTGTGAAATGTTATTCTTGGTGTTGTGAGTGATACAGTTGAACAAAATTATGGGCCGAAAAACAGAAAGGGAGAGAACAAGTAAACGGGAAAAATGCATGAGTACCAAGAGATTGTCCCGACGTCGAATAATGTACGGTAAGAATTTGATTCCAAAATGAATTTAAAATATAGGAATTACCTATTGTATAGTTTATACAGTACCCTTTGCCTCAAATTTTAAAATGCAAGTTTTGACAAGAAAAAAAATAGTTTCCTGGATTCATCCTACCTACTGATATTGAAATATAAATGTGTTACTCAATCACGCAAGAACGGCTGAATAGATTTGGATGAAATTTGGCACACAGATAGTTTATAATCTGGATGATTTTTATCCTACAACTACAACTAACAATAATAATCAGAGACGAACCGGAAGGAAATTTGAGACGAACCGAAAGTGAATTTTGCTAACTCATTTTCATATTTCATTTTCAGACTTAAAACCTGTAAAGGATTAGGCACATATACAGGGTGATTCAAAAGTACTTTCACCAACTTCAGGAGATGATTCCTCACAATATTCCAATACGAATTGTCCAAATAAATATATGTCCGGAAACGCTTCATTTCCAAGATACAGAGTGTTAAAGTTTTATTTTTATTTTCGTTTTTTTTAAATAACTTTCGAAATACTGACTTTACTAAACGAAAATTGGTATTGAGAGGTTTTCTGAGGTGTCGAATTCGAACCTGATGTTATTATTGCTCTTACTCGTAGGGGGCGCCACCTACACGTCTTTTTCTTTTTTGAAGATTCATAACTTTTTTGAGCGTACTTCTAGCACATTTTTCGTACTTCTAGCACATTTTTCAGTAAAATAATCAATTCCTCTATCATATCTACGTAAAAAAACTACCCTTGTTACAAGTCGCTATAAGGAACCCTTTTCTAGATATTTGGATTCGATTTCCATTATTTTGCATTCTTCACAAGAATGCTTGGGAAATAAATTTTACGTTTAAGTAAGTAGTTTCGGTAATTACATATTATGTGACAGTTAAACGTTTTGTTGTTTTGTTGAAGTTTCTGTAAGTTTTGGCAATAATTGATAATGACTTGATAGGTCCTTTCTTTCTTCCGTTCCAACTGAATGGCGCAACTTACAGAGACTTTTTAGAAAATGAATTGCCGGGACTACTTCAGAATGTACCATTAGAAATTCGTATCCGCATGTGGTTTAAGCATGCTCCGGCCCATGTTAACGTTGTAGCCAGGGAATTCCTTAACACTGTCTTTCCAAATCGATGGAACGGTAGGCGTGTAGAAGAATCTAACCAGGCGTGGGCACCAACATCCCCAGATCTAAACCCGCTGGATTTTTATTTTTGGGGACATTTGAAGTCACTAGTTTATAAAACACCAGTAGCGAACGAGGAAGATCTAAGAAACCGAATAGTAGACGCCTGTGAAACAATAAGAAACACACCAATAATTTTTGAGCGGGTACGAGATTCAATGACCAGAAGACTGAATGCCTGTATCGTCGCTGAAGGTGGACACTTTGAACAATTTATTTAAATACAATTTAGTTTGGTTTATTTTATTTTGTTCTACATATTCAAAATTTCTTGAAATAAAATGTTGATATGTATTTCTTGCAAATTTTATTAAAACAAATACAGATTTTGCACCCTTGATACGAAAATAACGAGTAAAAATAAATAGAATAGTTGGCGCCCCCTACAAAAAAACAAAACTACTCACTTAAACGTCAAATTCATTTCCTAAGCATTCTTGTGAAAAATGCAAAATAATGGTAATAACTTCAACACGCATCGATTATCAAATATTCGACTTGAAATTTTCAAGTCCAAATATTTAGAAAACGGTTGCTTATAGCTACTTGTAACGGTGGTAGCTTTTTTACGTAGATATGATAGAGAAATTGATTTTTTCACTGAAAAATGTGCTAGAAGAACGCTAAAAAAAGTCATGAATCTTCAAAAAATAAAAAGACGTGTAAGAGCAATAGTAACATCAGGTTCGAATTCGACACCTCAAAGAACCTCCCAATATCGATTTTTGTTTAATTAAGGTCAGTATTTCGAAAGTTATTCAAAAAAAACGAAAATAAAAATAAAACTTCAACACCCTGTATCTTGGAAACGAAGCGTCTCCGGACATATATTTATTTGGACAATTCTTATTGGAATATTGTGAGGAATCACCTCCTGAAGTTTGTCAAAGTACTTTTGAATCACCCTGTATAAGGGGGTTTCTAGGCATCGATAGAATTTACTGAAATTTAAGTATGTTACACCTAAGGTATATTAGAATAATCCTATGCGACCACCATAGCAATTGCATTTGTTGATTGATACAGGGTGTAATCGAAACTTTCTACTTCTTGTCATGTAATAAGCCATTTCATAATATAATAACTTGTAATGCGATTATGCAAGATCATAATTCAAAATTGACATCTATGAAGGGATGCTTTCATGCTACCATGTTGAAAAATTCAATCCATCCCCATTGCTGACCGGGAATTTCCAGCTAAGATATTCCATTAAAACGCTGGAATGTACCTATATTGAAAAAAAAAAATTTGTGTCACCAAAAAAAAATCAGTCTCCTCATAATGGTAGTTTATACTTGCGATTTTTCGAGAAACTTTGTTGACTGAGGGTTTCCTCAATAAACTCAAATCACTAGTTAATAAATCTCCTTCTTCTCTTAGTTTCATTGGCCTCAGCTATTCGGCAACCTCTTATGATCTGTCATCGTAACTTATACTTTACTACCACTGTTTGTTTTGGTTTTTTTTTCGTCTTGCATAAGTGCATCTATAAAAAATATGAATTATATTCATAATCGAAGAAAATCCTCAAAAAATCTTCACTTTTATAATAGCTTAAAAATTTCCTCACTCATTGAAAAAATCCTCACAAATGAGGATTTAATCTCACAGTTGGCAACGCTGCTGCATGTGTCCAGTCAAGGCGCCAACGTATTCATGAGGTATGACGTCACGGCCAATGCTAGCGCGTTTTCACTCACGTGATAAGATAACATTTGAATTTCAGAACACTTTTAATCCTTCATATGTACCACGTGGAATGTGTGTTGATTATACGTTTTATCAGTGTCCCTTTCGATTTTCTATATCATTTTTTTATTAGAATTTTGAGGCAAGTTCGTTATTACGAACGTTGGCTGTTCAAATTGAATTCATGGTGCAAATCCTTTCAAACAATATATGGAGGTCGCTCTGTATATTCATATCATCAGATGACCAATGTCTACGTTCAATTTGATACGATTTTAATATCAGCCTTCCTGTCCACGTCAAGGCGACCACATATATTCCCTTAACAATGTTAATATAACGTTAATAATACTCACTGATTATTCATGGAATCGTTAGGGGCAACGTAGTTGTTAAGTCCGTTGACAAATGGCATTGCATACTGTTGTGTTGCAGGTTCTATTGGGTAAGGATGGATTCGCATCACAGGCTTTCATAATAAGCCAGTTTCCTTCAGAATGTTCATCATGAAATTATTTTTCAACTGGCTACATATAGTGTGTTCGTGAATGAGAGAAAGAGGAAGTTAATAAATGGAGTTGTGGTACCACTTGTTCAGAGAGTACTCGATTAACAGAGTTTTGATCCATGTTTTGAGTACTTACATGATTTGGTTGCTCAATAGATCCGAGATCCAGTGCTGAAGATCATCTAGAAATATAAGTACAGTTTTTGTAGTTTCTATAAAATGTATTTAAAACTAATAATGAAACTAATTACCCTAATGAGAATTTGTTATTTTTTGTGAATGCCTAACAGAAAACAACTACTTCCCCGGCTAAAGCCACGCTGGACATTGAACTACATCTGATAGATATTCTGAAAAGGCCCTAACTCAGAAGAAAAAATCTGAAATTGAAAATTTGCATTTTCATTCAGATAGTTATTTGATTTTCTATTCCAGTCTTAATTGAGAACTCATAAAGATGAATGAGGCAAAGAAGAATGTTTTCCAAAAGAGAGCACTCAACAGAAATCATTCGTAACATTGACGCAGGAGAGACATCGCATTCACTAGGTCTTCAATACATTTTTGGAATAGAAAATCAAATAACTATCTGAATGAAAATGCAAATTTTCAATTTCAGATTTTTTCTTTTGAGTTAGGGCCTTTTCAGAATATCTATCAGATGTAGTTCAATGTCAGCTGTTACCGGAAGTAGTTTTTTCTTAGACATTCACAAAAAAATCTTCATTTAATCGTGGATTTTTCAATTCACAGAAAAATCTTTCTATCAATATTCAATTGAGAATGTTTCCCTTTTCAACATGAATACCCCACAAGAGGTTATCTTGACGATGGAAGATAGTGACTAAAGTTTATCTTTCAGTCGCAGATGATTCCACATCTGATTTTATGAACATCCTGTTTATATTTTCAACAAATCAAGCTTGCTATATGTTGAGAGAGCATTACAATTTCTCCTCGACTCGCTCGAGGGAGGGATATCGACGTCACGACACAGAGATAGGAGAGTCAGGGCGGCCAGCTCATACCAGCAGCAGTCGGGAGAATGTGTGCGCTGCAATGAAGAAGAATTATTGACATAAACAAAATCAAACGATATTCCTGTAAGACAATAAAAACAAAAAACTTATTTCTAACAGAAAAACAATTATTTCTTGAATGGAGAGAAAAAAAATATTTACAAGAAAAGACAAACCAAATTAAATATTTTGTGTACGGAATTATTTTATTAAATGTTCGAACAAACCACCATTTTGGGCCAAAATAATTGTCACGGTCTTTTGTTTTCGCAACCACGGCTCGACAAGAATGAGTCGAGTCGCTGTGAGGCATTGCCACGTTTTCGTCGGGTGGGGTAACAGGAGGGGCGCACAGCAGTGCGTCTCTCTTGTTTATGTGGTATTATCATATCATTGCGTTCCTTGTTGCTCGTGTAGATTTCTGTCCGTACCCCAGATAAATGTTTGCCGATACTGTATCTATTTCGTGCAATAAGTTAATTGCAGTTGAAAAATTGACAGTTACAAAAATGTCAAAAGTTCCTTCTTTCTACTACAGACTCCAAATGATACAAATTCAAGTTATGTTCATATTAGAGATGATGTTGAATGTGATTGAACTTTCTTTGAGCTCGTGTGCATTTTATATAACTGGGGAAAATTATAGTGTCCCAACATAGAAAAAAATACGTATCAACACTTTTCTTGTAACTCTTTTTCCAACCTAAACCAACTGAACATTAAATCCCATTCGGGAAACTTCCATAATCAGTCCTGGAAATAAAATAGAATACCTAGGCGTTATTATAGATCATTATATTAATACCCTCGGTGCATACAAACAAAAAAATGCCAAATTAATTTTGAGCCTATTTTGCACTCTAATATGATTTACCGTAAAATAGGTAGTTCCTTCGCTACTGGCGAGCGGTATATATTACTGCGGCCAACGTAATCAAGTCAGTAGGTTTATTTTTAGCATTTTCATCAGTCCTGAGAGTTTCATCATTATACCTCGATGATTACGGGGGTGCTTCCATGAGAAGTGAGACACCCTGCATATGAATGAATTGTTTCTTTGATTTTATTATATTTTATATTCTTGATATTGATATTACATTACATAGTCCGGTCAATTTAGACATTCGAAGTTACATAAAGTCCCAACAAGCTGAATTTCTGTGAAGTTGTTCAAAACATAATTACAAACAATGTCTAGAAGTTCCCCATCATTCCCCTGTAAGGAAAAAATTTAATTCAAGGTCAAAGGTCAAAAAAATGAGTTTTTCGCGATTTTCAGCAAAACGGTAAGTTTTATCATAAAATTACCTCAGACAAAAATTGTAGATCATTAAATTATCTATAAAAAAAGTACTTTTTTTTTACGAGCCACCGTTTCTGAGATATAACGATTCTAAAAGTTATAAAAGTTGTTATCGTCATAATATGCACACGTTTCCACGCCACCTATGAGGTAGTGTACTTAGCGCGTTTTTGTTAACGTGGTTTCCCCAGTAGGCCTACTCCACGGGTCAGTTGTGATCCTGTTTAATGTAAAACTATTGCAAAATAACGGAAATTTTCAAAGATTGGGAAAGATAAAAGCGATGTAAATGAAAAAAAAGTGTTGAAGTTTATTCGTCTTATTCGTAAGTTTCAAATTCTTGTTCTTCTTCTTGATCTTCTTCTTGTTCTTCTTCTCCTGCTTCTTCTTCATCTTCATTTTGGATGCAAGTAAATTGCGTCAATAGCGATGTATCGCATGATACTTCGTCGGAGTCAAACGAATCCTCCATTGTTTGTGATTCAATATTAGAGCACGACCGGCCTTGACAATTTGTGCATGCCAAAGAACAAGACAGACCGACTTTTTTGCAACCACATTTAGCACTGCATCCCTTTTTGCAGTTGCAAAAAATAGTGTTCAGCAGTTTTTCCGGCGCAGGTGGAAGTAAAGTTTGAACTGGCTCTAATATATTGTTGACCAACTTCCAACCCCAGTCTGTAGGGTCTAGCTGATAACCAAGCCACACTTGAACTTGGTAATATACTCGAAGAAGATGTTGGTGAGCAGCAACTGAGGTTGGAGGAAGACAAGCTAATTGAACTTGTTTTTTATTTTTAGTATTTTTAACGAAACATGCATATCGATGTTTATCTAAACAGGTAGTTTTTTTAGGAGCTCCGTACATAGAAAGAAGAAAGCGGATGCCGTTGGTAATAACTTCTTGTTGAGTTGAATCACTTTTTTTAAAAACTTCAGCACATTGAATTAAATCTTGTTTTTCAAACATTTTGAAAACTGCTGTTTTACCCCTCCTGTAAAATGCAGATGTCGTATTACAGCCAGTTATTGCGTGTAAAAACAGTACATGATCTTTACACTTTACAAAAGTAAATAAACTTTTTGATGAATATATATCTGATTGATGCTGAGCTTTTCCTGGTTTTAAGAAAAAAATAGTTTTTTCAGTTGGCGTTCGAGCAGTGAGTAATACAAGTAAGTCAACATCTTCACCAAACTTCACTTGTCAAATTGAATTGCTCTATTGCTGTTTCAATAATCAATACATCAGCATCATTATTAGCTTGTTTTACCAATATACTTTCAGCCGTAAACTTTTCTTTCAACATTGAAATGAACCGAGACTTGTTGTGGGTATTAGTAAGAAATTTCTGTTGACTGGTTGGGACTGTCATAAGTTCATCAAATAAAATGTCAGAAGATGAAGATGTTGCTAAAGTTCGACGACGTTGTTCTGCAGCTTTGATATTTCTCTTGCAATCATCATAGCCATCAAATACGACAGTAACTCTGGAACCAAAATGTCTACGTACATATTGAACGTATTTATCTAAGATAACGTTGAATGTTTCTTCGCTATCCCACACAACGCGGTGTAGTAAGAATCCTCCGTCAATGATGTATGTCGCATTAGTGTTGTTAATATCAATATTTATTTTTTCAAAACAATCGTAAATGGTAGATTTCTGTGTTTTACGCATCCCGATGTCATCAAATAACGATGAAGGGTAGGGAGCTAATTCATATTCAAAATATTTTTCAATTTCATCTTGAAATGCTGCAGTAATACTCATGCGTTGGAACAATAATACAGGGTCAATAGGTACTTTTTCTTCATGAACTTTTATGGAACTAGTCGTAGCTAAGGAACAACTTTATCAGCGTTTTTAATATTATTGAATGTCAGTCCTGTCATTTTTGCCATAGAAGCAAGTCCAACTTCACGAGCTTTATAACAATTAATTTTATCGTCACCAACGACACCACTCGCAATAGAAACAATTTTGTTAACCTTAATAATGATCATGTCTTTAGAACCACTCTAAAAGTCTTCGTACTCTGCATCTTTTTTACTCGTGAATCACTTGCATCAACATGCTGCTCGGTCGTATCCATCCTAACATTAGCGAATCTTCTAATTTTCAAAACTGTATTCATAGCATGCATACTATAAACCCATTTACTGATGACGCTCTCTTTTGTACTTCTCCCTCGAGCAATACCCCTCCATCTGTCTTCATAGCTTTCATCATATACTGCTCGATTACCATGTCCGTTGAAGTTCCACAACTTAATTTGTCTGAACGTCTAACTGTAAAAAATCCTCCTGAAAACTTTTCATAAACTTCAGGATCAATCAAATTCTGTAATTGTTCCATATCCTGCAAGTAAAGGTGTGCAGATTTAGCATAAGGAAAATGTCCAGACGCGTGAAAATAAGGAAGCATTTCTTTGACGCAGTTTAAATGAGCTTTCCAATCCCCCATACGCTCAGCTCTTAGGAATTCTTTAGCAATGGAAACCATACAAAAATATTGAATCCAAAGTTTTGCAGTTGGTCCTCGTTCCTCATATTCTTTTAGTTTTTGATTAAATTGACGATAACAACTTTTATAACTTTTAGAATCGTTATATCTCAGAAACGGTGGCTCGTAAGAAAAAAAGTATCGATACTTTTTTATAGATAATTTTATGATCTACAATTTTTGTCTGAGGTACTTTTATGATAAAACTCACCGTTTTGCTGAAAATCGCGAAAAACTCATTTTTTTGACCTTCGACCTTGAATTAAATTTTTTCCTTACAGGGGAATGATGGGGAACTTCTAGACATTGTTTGTAATTATGTTTTGAACAACTTCACAAAAATTCAGCTTGTTGGGACTTTATGTAACTTCACTCTCATTTTTTGGTCTAAATTGACCGGACTATACAATATATCTTATATTTCGATATTAATTCATTCATCCTTGTTATACGTATTCTAAGTATTTTTATATTATACAGGGTGTTAGTGAATGAGTGCGACAAACTTCAGGGAGTGATTTTGCATGAAAAAATAATGACAGTTTGCTATATAACTTTTGTCAGGAAATGCTTCGTTTTCCGAGATACGGGGTGTTAAAGTTTTTCTTAAAAACTGACTATTTATTTATTGCTCTAAAACCGGTCAAAATATGCAAAATGAAATTTTTTGAGTTTTAAGAGGTAATTATTGCGCATTTTTTCATATGCAGTTGAGAATTTTATGTTCATCATTAGCGCGCATACGATAATGATCTCAATTTTTTTAAAGAAAAAAATGGTACGCCACAGATATTTCAAATTATTTTTGAATTCCTCGTTCGATTTGTGATAAAAAATCTCAAGTGCCTTTTTTTCGTATGAGTCGCCGTTTTTATGCAAAAAAATAAAACATCTTAACGCGTATTTGTCATTACTTCAATACATTATCAAGTAGCGATCCTAGTAGGCTACTGTCAACATTCTGTTAAATACCAATATTTCAACGAAATGTCAAATTAGCGTTTCTTCATTTTCAAGCTTTCAGAATGATAATAAGTAATTAATTTTTCTTTTATCGAAAAGAATGGAAAATTATACAAATGCGGAATTGTCAGACATGCAGTTTGTCTATGATCGAAGTGATGGAAATGGTCGGCAAGCTCGACGATTGTATGCTGAGTTGTATCCAGGACGTAGGGTACCCCATCACACAATATTTGCTCGTCTTCAGCAACGTTTGCGCGAAAATGGTACATTCAAGAAACAAACGGCTGACTGCGGGCGCCCTCGAGAAGTACGAACTGTGCAACTAGAAGAAGCAGTTCTCGAGTTAATTGCTGAGTGACCTGAAACAACTACTCGAAAAATTTCCAACATACTGAATGTAAGCAACTTCACTGTATTTAAATTTCTTAAAGAACAGCAATTGTATCCGATTCATACTCAACGTGTGCCAGCTCTACTATCTAGAGACTTTTTTCCGCGCCTAGTTTTTTCATCAAATCGGTCAAATTCTTAATTTTTTAGATAGCTTTTTGTTTACTGACGAGGCTAATTTTGGGCGACAGTGTATACGAAATTTCCATAACAATCACCTCTGGGCTGAGGAAAATCCACATGGAATCTTTGAAGCTCATTTTCAGCATCAGTTTTCAGTAAATGTATGACTTGGGGTACTTGATGATCATTTAATCGGACCATATTTCCTTCCACAACGACTAACAGGCGACTCTTACCTTAATTTACTACAGAAAGAGTTACCTGTTCTTCTTGAAGAAATTCTTCTACAGCTGAGACTACTCTTCTGGTTCATGCACGATGGTGCACCAGTCCATTTTAGAATTATTGTATGTAATCACTTAGATACAGTTGGATAGGTAGGGTAGGTACGGAACATTGGCCTGCTCGATCTCCGGATTCAAATCCTCTAGATTTTTGCATTTGGGGTTTCCTTAAGTCATTAGTTCATTCTACTCCCGTCGAAAGTGTTGAAGACCTGAGGAATAGAATTATAGCCGGCTTTGAGACAATAAGAAATACACCAGGAATATTTGCGTGAATACGACAATCAATGAGGCGAAGGTTGAATCTTGTATCACGTCAGAGGTCATTTTGAACATTTGTTGTAGCTTTGCGCCTATTTTTTTATTAGTGTTATTTTCTGTTATTGTTCTGGATTAACGTTATTGTAATAGATAGTTCTTGATAATGTATTGAAGAAATGAAAAATACGCGTTAAGATGCTTTAGTTTTTTGCATACGAAAAAAAGGCAAGAGAGATTTTTTGTCATAAAATGAATGGGGAATTCAAAAATGGTTTTTAATTTTAAATATCTCAGTAATGTACCATTTTTTTCTTTGAAAAAACTGAGATCATTACCCGTATGCGCGCCAATGACGAACATAAAATTTTAATTGCATGACAAAGAATGCGCAATGATTATCCCTCAAAACTCACCAAATTTCATTTGCATATCTCGACCGGTTTCAGAGCAATTAATAAATAGTCAGTTTATAAGAAAAACTTTAACACCCCGTATCTCGGAAAACGAAGCATTTGTGGACAAAAGTTATATAGCAAACTGTCATTATTTTTTCATGCAGAATCACCCCCTGAAGTTTGTCGCACTCATTCACTAATACCCTGTATATGATTTTGTCAATGCTGGAAACAAGTGTTCTCACACTTATCGGCTTTTGCTGCTCTTTGTTCACAAAAATCAACAGAATTTTTTTGGGAAATTTGTGATTTTGCGATTTGAGAGATTTGTGAATAAAGATTATTATTATTATAAATATGTGGTGCCCGGCTATTAAAATACTGAACTAATCATTCCCCATCCATTTACATTTCACAAAATAATAATAAAACCTGACCGCTAAAATATACCGCGTACTATACCTTTCATTCAACCCGCTTTTCTGACTGAACTCAACTTCGCTAGCGATCCCAAGCAGCATTATAGTGACGGAAACTGATACTGCAACTTCGACTCGGTGGTTATCACGTAATCACCACTAAATCTACCACTATACAGTAAGAATAACTGAAATTTTATATGTGTATGGTTGTAGTCACGTAATTCCCATCTATGGTAGCCACTCCACAGTTCTATAACTTATTAATGTCATTTGAGGTGTCTGAAACATTATGGCCACTGAGCAAATCACTTTAAAGGTTTTTAAACTCAAAAGTGGAAAATAACCGTTACGGTAACCATCCTGTACCACTTAAATATCACTTAGAAGTCACAGTCACTTTCGGTGACGTTTTGGTAACTTCCATAAAACCTTCAATGTGGCAGGCACTTGATTGTGATATGTGGTGATGGTTGCCTCGTTCTTGCTATCTGCATAAGTGATTACAATAACCTTCAAAATTCACCATTCCGCGCGATAAATCCACTATACTTGCTACATGTCCTTTTTTAACAATTAATGAACATGTACCCACAATTTCGAGGTTAAAACTTTGAAGTGGCAGGTTATAATAACCCGACGTGTTCGCCGCTTTCAAGGGTATAAGACCTATTGTAATTTTTAGGTTATAACTTTGAAGTGGTGAGTCATGGGCCTGCGACGTGAGTGCCACTTTCCAGTGGTGGAAAAGTTAATAATTTAGTTTCACTGGGCACTTTATGATGGAAGGAGCTTCAGAGTGGTATATTTACACTTTCTGCCAGTTTAAAGTTATATTCTCCAAAAGCCGCCATATTCACAGGAATATGCTGGGTCGCCATTATTAGAGAAATGATCGAAATATTCAATAAAGATTTACTTGTCATCAGCACTGCATCAAACGTAGTAATTTGTTACGTAAATATTTGTTTCAACTAACCAAGATTGATAAAACAATGTTTGAGGGATTCAAGTACATAATTTCAGAGGCGAGTTATTTCCAAAATGTATAATGTTTTTCTTAAATGAAGTGTATTCAGATGGCGTGTGCTCACAATCAAGCTACAACACCCATATTTCACAAAAAACTTTCAATCGATTTAATTTTATCCCGATCAGAAGTATCCAAATTCAATATACTCACTTAAGCGTTTGTATGTTTATATGCTATATATTTTTAAAGTTGATCGAGTGTTAGGAATGAATCAGGCAAAATGGAAGAGTGAGGAACATTTATCACAAAAATATGTTGCTGAACAGAGATCGAGCTACATATTATTTACACGAACGCAGTCAGTTGTTTAACGTGTCTAGTGTCGGCCACTACATATCCACGTTTTTGCCAGGTGACCACAACGTGGTTGGAATGTGGCTATCTGAGATCCAGGAACGTAGATCGGAACGTAGTTGCCACCAAAAAAGTTTTTCCCATTTTGGTAGCCGCCGCGTGATAGAACCGTGTATATTACGTGGCAGTGGTTGTGGCCAAACACTTCAAAGTTTTCCAGAATCGTGGCCGCTACGTTCCGTCCACTTAAAATGCTATTTGGGCTGTTGAATCACCTACCTTTCGAAAATAAAAATAAAATACGTTTTCTAAGTATTTTTATATTATAAATGATTTTATTAATGCTGGAGACAAGTGTTCTCACACTTATCGGCTTTTGCTGCTTTGTTCACATTATCAACAGATTTTTTCGGGATATTTGTGATATTGCGATTTGTGAATAAAGATCATTATTATTATTATAAATATGTGGTACCTGGCTATTAAAATACTGAACCATCCATTCTCCGTCCATACCTTTCATTCAACTCGCTTTTCTGACTGAACTCGACTTCGCTAGCGATGCGCCGCCTTCAATAAGGTAAATAGCCGCGACGGACACATCTCGATCCATTCGAGATTCCTTCATCATCCGCAGCCTTCTCCCAGTTATTTCTGGAACCTCGCTATAAGCAGTCGAGCGACGAACATACAGTGGCGTATTGGGTTATTTTTCGTAACAATAAAAAGTTACGATTATGATATGAAGCATTAATAAAAACAACGTTATTTCGTGCGACATTTTTTCGTCGAAAGAACGTATGATAATTTTCAATAATCTCACAACGTCGAACAGCTTGCCTGTAATATTTTTTTTTCATTACATTTTTATTTCAAACAGAAATAACCCACGAAGGATATGCATGTTGCATTACCTATCTGGAATGTAATTCGTATTAAAGTTGATGCTGTAGCTCACTCGACCGTTCGCTTGTTTGAAACTAAGCGAATAAAACAAACACTAACGATTGTTCTTTTTTCTCGTTATTACACTCTAGCTAGTTAATCCTTGAGGGGACGCCCTGTAGAGTGCAACATTGGCCGCTCGTCTGTCGAGCCATTTGCAAGCCGGGAAATAAAGTAAGTGAAATAAATGAATGCCCGTTGTTTTAAGGCTTGTACTAATAAGCCGATATCAATATTTTTATTCGTTTTTATTCGAGACCAAAACCCGTTTTGGAAGTGGAAACGAAAATAAACGATCTCCCCATGTCGTATTTAATATTTTTAATTGTAGGAATGTTTATATGCATACTTATATCTCATGGAAATTAATTGAAAAAGAATTCTTTAATCACAATTGCGTCTGAAGAGTTGAAGGTACACAGGCAGGTTCTTCGGTTCTTCTTCTTGGAACTTGGATTGTTCGATTTCGTTTTGTGGTCGGGTACTCCAACTGAGGTGTTCTGCATTTGCAACATTTATCAATTCAAGAACGATATTTGCGCGTGGGAAGATTGCTACTGATTCGTTTTAGGATAGGTGTTATATTCGTTTTCTGTTATATTGTACGGCCTTTCTTTCCAATAGATAACTACCATCAACAACTATATACAATATTAATAAAAAGCATTAAAATCTTTCAAATTTCTTTTGTACAGTGCTTTTCTTTAATGCCCCCCCCTTTTATTTTTTGAACGGGTCAGCTCAAAAAATGTACACTTGGGATAATGAAATTGATGCATGAATACCATATTTTGGAATAAAATTGACAGATGAAACTTTCAAGATGGCGACTGGGTGCCATCTGGGAAGAAAAATTGAAAGGAGGGTCTTGTGAAACATCCTTTTGAAGCTCCTGACGAATACTTCACAACCCTAGAATATAAAGTCGATATTTCCACGTACTACAAAATGGCGGAACATTTAATAATTGCCTGAATACATCGACGTTTAACTCCATAATTTGAGGAAAGAAGCTGAGTTCAGTTCAGAAGATGCTCGAAATGCTTGCCTTGAACTGCTTGACATAAAAACAGCCTATCCGATATTTATCTCCTTTAGATAAAGGGTGCGTTACATTATTTTTTTTTAGGTCATTTACAATGTTTTTATAGAATATCTAGAAAACCATTCCGTTAATTTGGACCATATTTCACTCAAAATATTTTGAAAATGTTGAGTATCATATACGATAGTTTTATCAACTTTGTGTGTTGCGTTTCAAAGACATGCATTTTTGAAGTTTATGGTATTACGATTTATGGGGTAACCTATCGATTTAACAAAATTTTATGGAACCTTTCGACACATTCAATTCTATTATAAAACGTTTCGAAATCAATTATCTTATACTATAAACAACACAAACCAACAACAATTTGGAACTCAAGAGTATGGACTCAAAAAAAATCGAATTATAAATAACATAAAAAGTCAATTAATATCATGGAAATTATAATATAACAAATCGAAATTGAATTTAATTAGTTATAAACAACATATTCAACAATTTACATGATGGAACTCTCAAAAAACAAACAATAACCAAAACCCAAATTCAATTAAAATTATTAATATTGTTATTGATTGGTCTATTAGCGCAAACTAAAACATTTCTCAATAGTTTATGGCTAGGCGGGTGCTTTATTGTTTCTTTTTCAAATTGATATGCGTAATCCTGAACCTGGACTATTACGCTGCCGCATAGCGTCCAGATTTAGGGATGCTATAAAGTTTCAACTGTGGATATCCTTTAATATTATTCCTGATGCACCTGCAAATGAACGTATTCTAGACTACTACTGTACCTGCAAAAGTGGAGTAAGAACAGTGGGATGGTGTTCCCATATTTGCAGCGTACTTTGGTACTTAGGATATGCTCGTCATCAAGAAACAATAAAGTACCCTAGCCATGAACTATTAAACAATGTTTTACTGATAGACGGATATAAAAGTACTAAATAATTAGATACTAATGGATTATTTAATATAGTTATCACAGAGAACAAAAGGAATAGAATTTGTATAAGATTTATATATTCATAGACAAGTTACATAGAGAAAATAGTCACAGTTTGAAGGTTTTTTTCCGTTGTTTTTGATATCAATCAACTTATGGATTTCAGAACTGTTATGACCAAATATCAATTTTTTTAGTTTGGGTTCTAGAAGTTGGTAGTTTTTTATGAGTTTCAACTCTTTGGGTAACATATTATATTATCTGGGTCCTAGAAAACTGGGTCCTCTTTGCTGTAGTGGTTTATTGATTTTAGGTATGGTTATTGACCCTTTTCTATATCGCATGTCATAATTGTGGGTGATTTTTGGTTGAAGATGTTTGGTTTTATGTTGCTGATGTATTAATGCTTGATAGTATAGTTTCCTGATATCAAATACGTTGCTTTCGGAGAATTATTTGTCGCTAGGGTATCGATAGTGTTTGCCAAGGATTATTTTTAGTATCAATTTTTGTGCAACTTTTTTCTAACTTATTATTCGTAGTTACTCCCCAGGTCGTATGTTGAATGGACTAAAGCAAAGTACATCATGTTTAGCTGTTTCTTATTACAGAAAGTCTGGCACATTTTGAATTCTGGAGAGAGGCTTCTTAATTTTTTAGTAAGCATTTTCGAGTGGGTATTCCATGGCTATCTATGTGAATTTCGAAGTGTTTTACATCGTTTTTGGGGAAGATTTCCATAGTTTTTGTCGATGTTTTTATTTGAAGGTTCGTCAGGGTGGCGATTGTATTGATTTGGCTGGTGAAGGGGTTGTAATGTGTTTTACTTTCGTTGATGGTGAGTAGTCTGCTTTCGAAGAATCCAGCTATCATTGTAAAATCACACTCAATTTTATTTTTCAGGTGGTTCCATGATTCTGCTTCGTAGAAGATTGCAGTATCGTCCGCGAAGCTGACTATATCGCCATTGTTGTAAGTTGTATAATTCGTTATATATATATATATATATATATATATATATATATATATATATATATATATATATATATATATATATATATATATATATATATATATATATATATATATATATATATATATATATATATATATATATATATATATTGAATAGTAACGGCCCTAGTATTGTTCCCTGTGGTACTCCATAGTTACAATTCAGAAGTGGGCTTAGTTCTTTGTTCACCCTCACACATAGCTGTCTCTCTCTTAGATAATCTTTCATTAGATTAAGATTAGTGTTCCTGAAGCCGATTCATTCAAGAGTATTTTTTTTTCAACTGCAGATTAGATTTTGTTAGTTAGGTATGATATTGCATCTTGTGTCGATCTGGCTTCTCTAAATCCATACTGTTTCTCTGAGAGAATATTATATTTGTTCAAATAATTTCTTAGTATTTTTTCAAAGACCTTCGATATGGCTGTTAATAAAGATATCGGTTTGTAGTTGCTCGGGCATGTTTTATCACCTGTTTTGAAAATGGGTATCACATGGCTTTTTTCGATGGGGCCGTAAAACATCCTTGGGCTAGGCATTGATTTATTATATATGTTCGTTTATGAACGCAACAATTTCTTTGAGAGTTTCGACCGTTAGATTGTCAATACCTGGAGACTTATGGTTTTTTAATTCCATGATGATTTTAGTGACTTCTTCATTTGTTGTTGTGAGTATAACAATAAATCGCTGTGTGTGACTGTGTGAATATAACAATAAATTGCTGAGTCTCTCTTGTGTCATATTCGATCTTGAAAAAGTTTTGTCAATTTCTATTTCGGGAAAGACCTTTCAACCGATGCTACGGATACTAGTAGCGTTAAAAAAATCGTATTTCTGCTGCAATATTTGGGAATTTAGAAATCAACTGATTCAAGAATTGACTGGGGCTTAAAGTCATTCTCTTCATGCCAGTGACATTTCAAATATTTAATTTCTTCAAATAAGTCATTTGCATCAATATCTGATTCTTTGTGATTCATTTTTCAAATGTAATGTTAAATTTTCTCACGATAATCTCAATTCAATTTTATAAATAAATCCAAAAATGTTATTAAATTGCTCCAAGCCCTTGAATCTTTCACTAAGAGATGATAAGGTTCGATCTAGCATGGAAAAGAATACGTTAACTTTTCAATAAATTTTCGGGTCTGTTATTGGTTTGTCATTTCTTTCACACACACTTTTATTAGCTTCACTTGTAACTAACAATGTAATCGAATCTTACAAGTTAAATTTGACCGACTTTTAATAGTCCGATTAACGTGAAATTTGGCAGGTATTCATAGTTCTTATGACAATGCATTATGAAGTTTTTGTTAGAGGAAAAAATAAAATGGCGGCTCTAAGATGGCCGACCATCTCTGTGATTATGATCCGATTCTATTCAAAATTGGTATGTGTAGGTCTTCGGAGTCGGAGATTATGAATTATTTGTTAAAATTCATAAATTCAAGATGACGGATGAGTTTTGTAATTATTGCTTTTATTAGCTACACTTGTAACTAACAAACAATGTAATCAAATCTTGGAAGTCAATTTTAACCCACTTCTAATTGTCGTATCAAAATGAAACTTGGTATGTATATTTAGTTTGGATGACAATACTATAATTGGGAGCTGATCTGATGATGGAGCCAGGAGGTGAAGAGTGGAACTCTTCAGTGGCTACTAGTAAAATATGGTGAACGCACTGTGGCCATACTCAGCATAATTTACAATTCAAAGATATGGCGAATGCACTGGTTCTCAGCACATTCACGAAAATTTAGTTATTAATAACTTCCATCTCATGTGGATGAATCAAACGAAGAGTTTTCCTCTCGTTGTATATTTCAGTCTTCTGTAGCAATATGGACTAAAAAATTAAAAATAAAATTATAGTTTGAAAAAACTAAAAAAACACGCATACAGGATGTTTCATAATTGAATGCTGATCCTAAAGGGCGATAATTCTTGGATGATTTTAAGAAAAATTCTTCATATGAACATAGGTCCGCAACTGCTTTATTTCTGAGATACAGGATGTTGAAATTTAGCAAAAAAATCAGTTCGTCCCCAATATCTCTGAAACCGCTTTGGATTTTTTTTTTCAATTTTGGTACATGCAAAGTACGCATTAAAATACATTTTTTCCATGATGAAATATTTCTTAATTTTCATCAGTGGCGTCCCTTTTAACATGCCCTGTCATATTTTTGATCAAAATAATGATACACCACTATTTTTTTTTCCAAATAAATATTATTTTTTGTAATTGTCTTCTATCTTCTCATAAAATGGTCTCATGCTTTTTTTTCGTCCGGTGGGCGGTTTTCGATTTAGAAAATAAAATACATTCATTTGCTTGTCCCTATTCGATTTTTTCTCTCAGTCTTAATTTCACAATTGTGGTAACCAAAGGATCTAGGCAAGATTTTTATGATTTTATGGTAACTATTATTTAGTTTTTGTAATGAGTACGCATAAAAATACATTTTTTATTTTTAAAAACATACCTATTATGAATACCAAAAAATACCAAAATCTAATTAACTGTGCTTCAGCCCTCCTTGTCATTGACTCGCGTACTCTTTGGAAAATTCCTGGAATTGCTTCACATGAAACTATTACGCGGTTTTGCAATTCTTCCACAGTTAGAATTGGCTGACTGTACACCAAAGTCTTAAGATGTCCCCAAAGTAAATAATCAAGACTGTTTAAGTGTGGGGATCTAGCTGGCCATGACTCTGTTCCCCCACGACCTTTCCAGCGATTATGAAAGTTTTAGTTGAAATATTCGCGTGCCAGAACACTAAAATGAGCAGGTGCACCACTGTGCATAAACCACATGCGATTTCGCATTAAAATAGGAACATCTTCCAACAGAATTGGCAAATTATCTTCAAGAAATCGGCGATAATTATGTCCATTTAATCTGCGTGGTAAAAAAAGGTCCAATTAGGTACTGCTCCTGGTGATGAGATTCCACGATTGCATGCGGAATTTCCTCGGCCCAAAAATTATTATTATGAAAAAATTTGTATCTTGTTTTCAGTAAAACTAGCTTCGTCCGTGAATAAAATTTCCCTGTCAAATGAAGGATTTTCGGTAACTTTTTGGAGAAACCATTGGCAGAAATTCACTCGTCATGGAAAGTCTCTAGGAAGTAGAGCCTGAAATCGTTGAATATGATAGGAATATGATAAATAATCATGAAGAATCCTTCATACTAAACGAGGATTCAAACTTGCCTGGTACTCATTTCAGGATTTTCGTCAACTGAATTTAAAACAGCTACCTCAATTGCTGGAGCTCTTGCAGTCCGATGTGCTCCTTTCAAGTGATGATTTGGCTTCACATAACCTTGTGTGGGTGCTTGAAATCGTTCGAGCATCAGGAACCATTCTATTTGGGAAGCGCTCTTGATACAGTCGCCTGGCTTCATATGCGTTCCCGTCAGCAAGCCCATACAAGTAATGCATGTCTGCTAATTCGGTATTCGTAAAATTTACAAGTTTTTATAACGTAAATAATGTCACGTATCTAGCTGAAGAAGTCTCAAAATTGTTTATGTTGAAAACAACGAAATGTGTTCTTAGCATATACTAGATGTTTCTAGCCCATAAGATAATCCTATACTACTCTTCAACGGCTGATTTCGCATAGGGACAAGCTAATGAATGCATTTTATTTTCTAACTCAGAAACCTTTCCCCGGACAAAAAAAAGGCAGGAGGCTATTTTTATGAGAAGATAGAGGACAATTACAAAAATAATATTTATTGGGAAAAAAACAGTAGCGTATCATTATTTTGATCAAAAATATGGCAGGGCATGTTAACAGGGACGCCACTGATGAAAATTAAGAAATCTTTTATCATGGAAAAAACGCATTTTTATGCGAACTTTGCATGTACCAAAATTGAAAGAAAAGCCAAAGCGGTTTCAGAGATATTGGGGAGGAACTGATTTTTTTTGTTAAATTTCAACATCTCAGAAATAAAGCGGTTGCGGACTTAGGTTCATATGAAGAATTTTTCCTAAAATCATCCAAGGATTATCGCCCTTTAGGATCAGCATTCAATTATGAAACAACCTGTATATTTATTCTGAGTGATGCAAGAATAGTATAGTATATGGCGATAAGGACTAAAAAGTTAAAAATAATAAAATAGTCATTGATCAAAAAATTTTCTTTTATGTGAAAATCATAATGATATTTTTTACATGAAAGGAAATTTTTTGGTCAATGACTTTATTCTTATTATTATCAACTTTTTAGTCCTTATTGTCATATATGCGTGACTATAATTTTTCTTTGACGAACAGGTTGTGTATGTAGAAAATGAGATTCAATTTCTAAATCATCTGCTAGTAACAAAACTTTATTCAGAATTAAAAAATACAAAAGCAATGTTTTAAATATAAAATAATATCAAGATGAAAATCTTGATTGAAGCCCGGGACTCGAAGTGATGGCGCATTTGCTGTTTCAGTTGGAGGAAAACCCGGAAAAACCCACAACACCATCAGAAATCAGATCATCAACTTTCTCATAGAATAGGACACATGCTCCCTGGGAGCTGAGGATATCAATCTTGGAAAATACACGGCAGTCATCGAAGAGGTGCCAACAATTAGAATAAGGGTGTTTGCAATATGCAGTATAGTGTCCATTGGAAATGCTGCCGCTATGATTAGATATGGCGTAGATATTATAAAGAGTATTCATTCCATCCTGAGCAGAATAATGGTCCAAATTCAAATTTTGTATGGGAAAATTAATCACATTGTCCAATTTACTGCCATCAGTCGAAGAAACACATTTTAAATGTACAACTAAAATGTTTGGAAATGTTTGTATACGAATCATCTTTTTGAATTCCCTTTTCATTCCACAAGTTGAACAGTATGGGCTCGCATCGTTAGTCAAAGTCTCCTCTTCTGTCAACAGTTCAATACATTGTGTTAAATTCACGATTTCGTTTGGCAAGTTTGGAATAGGGATTGAAAGTACCCAGAAAGGTTCAAAAGTAACGGAGCAGTAATTACAAAAAGTACATCTCAATATAGACTTCTAGTTCTCTGGCATCGACAAGAAATGCATTGAATATGTGAAGAAAGTTTTAATGTTGTTTACGCAATCTAAACATGCTTTTAAATTCATACTTCCAATCTTCATTAATTTATTTAGATAATTAATTTTAAATAATATGTTGTGCCAAATCACTATAGAGTATAAAAATACACTGAAATCTTGTGAAGATGCGGGTGATTCCATTACTTTAAAGAGAGCAATCTGATATCTCGAAGGTTTTATAGCGTCTATTCTACTCGGCCTGCGTGTATCAGAAGTGGTTTTAAAGTTAAATCTGATATTTACGTTTTTAAAGCTGAAAGGTTCACGTATTTCAATTTTTTTCGTATACTCGTTCAATAAAACAAACCTAAAAATGGTACACTGAATTGTTCAGTATGACTCACATCTGGTGTACAGTCGAGAATTATAGAATAATATTTACAAGATCTAAAATAGTGTTTTTGATTTTTACGCCTATTAAATTTATCAATTCATTTTAAATTTCTACGACTAAATAGTTTCTAGTAACAATATCACTGCTTTGATTTTTATGTGTTCGACGAATATCCCCCATTACGGAATCAAATGTTAACAACATTTCTATCAATTTTAAGAAATTCCCATTATTATTTCCATACAGTTTGTAAACCACGTAAAGCTAGACAATGGCGTCATAAAAACTGTATGGCTGAAATAATTCGTTTCATGGTATGATACCAGTATTTTTTTCTACATCCAGTAAACGTAATCGACTTGGATTCGTAGTAGGTAACTCCTTTAGATATCATAGTTGGCAAATTCAACCAAGCTATTGTTTTTATGAGAGTTACTCTTTTCGTATCTGTTTAGCACTAATGACATATGTTTCCAATCACAACATGCTTCCTCCTCCTTAGACAAGTTAGTTAAAGACAAAGTTTCAACAATGTTAGAAGAAACTTCTGTATTTTCTTCAATATGTTCCTGGTCAACATTTATATCAATATCAGGAACAACTAGGACGAGCATCATCGGTATTCTCAGAAAACGTTTATTTCTGATGGTTTTAAATATTTTTCCAAAGAATCGGCTAATTTTTCCTTAGCTTTCATCTTCTGTTGTTTTTGTTGCCAGTACCGGTGATCTGATAATCGCTTTCATTTCTGTTCTTAAAATGATAAAGAAAACATATTGGTTGCGATCTTTTACGAATATACGAATAGTCACAGATATGAGATATAAATATTCTGGCTAAGTTTTTTTTAATGTTTTAACATCAGAACGGTAAGTTGAGTATAATTATATACATAATATTTTTCCGTTTTCGAAAATATACAAAAAATCAAACTTGTTAATAATATCAATGTTGCATAGGTAGGGGAGAGGGGGTGAGGATTCGGACATTTTTTTTAAATTCATAATCTTTCATTATTTTTTTTAAATACTGGTTCTGTTGATTATAGGAATTGTGATGCAAATGTTCAAAATGTTTCCAGGGTCAAATATATTTTAATTTTGATTGAAATATTTTTTTCATAATTTTGAAAAGATTTTGCATTTTGGTCGAAGCTTCCCCCACCCAGGGAGGATTAGGCAACTAGTAAAATATATCTGGACGGGTTTCGGCTGTTGGTTAATTAATTAGAATTTGTACATTCCATTAAAAAGATCATAAGCCTAGCAAATAAACCTCAACAAAAAGATTAAATTCTGGTAGATACTTATTGGTATCTTAAATCATAACTACTAAAATTATAATAATAAATAATAGTTTAAAAAACTAAAAAACACGCTTTTATAGAAAACCAGACTGAAAAAATTTAAAATAAGAAAAAAATGTATTGTATTAAAAAAAAAGCGTGGGTTGCATGGTATCGCCTGCCCTAGGTGTGTAATGTACTATATAATTATTGATACCATGCACCCCACGCTTTTTTTTGAATAAAATAATTTTTTTTCTAATTTTCTATTTTATTAGTCTGTTTTTCTATAAAAGCGTGGGTTTTAGTTTTCAAACTATTATTTATTTCCTACTTTTTAGTGTGGTTTATTTATAAAAGCATGTTTTTTTAGTTTTTTTTAACTATTATTTTTATTATTTTTTTGCAAATTGAAAAATGGAATGATCTTATCAAATCAGGTAATCATAATCTCCGACCCCAAAAACCCTCACATACCAATTTTGAATAGAATCAGACCATAATCACAAAACTCTGCCGCCATTTTGGAGCCGCCATCTTGAATTTTTCAATTTTGACAAAAGAATCATAATCTCCGACCACCAAAACCCTTGGATACCAATTTTGAAACGAATCGGACCATAATCACAAAATTCGTACGCCATATTGGAGCCGCCATTTTGTTTTTTCTCCACACAAAAATTTCTTAATGAATTTTCACCGGAATTATGTACACCTTCCAAATTTCAAATCATTCGGACGTCTGGAAGGGGGTCAAAATCGCGCCCAAAAGAGTCGGTTACAAACAAACAAACAATCAAACAAACAAACATACAAGTGAAGCTAATATAAATTGTGTAAAAACGATATGACGACAAGGTTCTACTTGTCCCTGTTCGATGTGGAACGCCTAACTTTGCCATTATATATATTTAAATTAAATGTTTCAACGCATTCTAGCATTTGTAATGGGGAGAATGATTTACCATCTGACGAATCATTTTTACTGTCTTGTGGAATATAAATATCAGAATCGCTTAAAGAATGTTTGAAAACCATCTTTTTTACTTTGCTCGCTGTAACTTTTTTCTTCCTTTGTCTTTCAAGTTCTATATTTTGCTTGATGAGAAATTCAAGGGTAAATTTTTTACTTCGATTCTATTTTTCGTTCTTCGTTCATAATTCCAATTTTGAAAAGAGTATTATGTTTTCCAAACGCAATGTTTTTTGTATTACCATTTTCAATGACTTAATTTTTATCGTGGATTTTTCAATTCACAGAAAAATATTTCCCTTCAATATTCAATTGAGAATGTTTCCCTTTACAACCATTTTAAAATTCTTGAAACTCTCTTAAATCGTTGTTAGCACTCTCTGTGGTAGCTATTATGGTTGAGGTGGATGGTTGTGGTTCATCTATAAGTTGTATCATTGTCTGTGGTCGTATTATCATTTTAGACAGTGAATTCGATTGATCTGTTGAATTATGAGGGTGCATTATTGTGTTATTTTTCTGTGAAGTGTATTATATGAATTAGTGATGCAAATGTTTAAAATGTTAATTTGGATTACTTTTCAGGTTAGGTTAGGATTCGTACTTTTTTTTTAAATTCTGAAATATTTCATTATTCTTTAAAACACTGGTTCTGTTGATTATATGAATTAGTGATGCAAATGTTTAAAATGTTTCCAGGGTCAATTTTTATTTTTTTATTTTTTTTATAATTAAAAAAATGTATATAATTTACCTCAGGTGGAGGAATTAGTCAGCCGAACCCTCTTGGCGGAATGCTCCCCAAAGTATTGTAAAAAATAAAAAAATCACCAAAATAAATTCTATTTAAATGTCCATGTAACAAATATTTTTTGAAAATTCACTACTGCTGTGTACACGACGATTCCAAATCGATAATTAAAATTCTGTATTTCGTGTAAATTTTTTGTATATTTAAGCAAAGCGCTTTCGGCCTACTGCCATCTTCAGTGCTTATCTAAAATGTTTATGATATAAATATGATGTACAAATATAAAAAATTGTTCAGTACCTGTCAATGAAAATAAAAAATCATCTTGATTAAGTAAAAACTTGTGAGCATTCTCACATGTGTAGTATATTCCTGGTTCTCAGAATCACATTTAAAATGATCAAAATAATAAAAAATTCCCAACTGAGGTCTATTTCATCATTGTTTAAAGTTTCAAAATTATTTTGGTTAACGACTAGGCAGCCGTGGTGAGACAGCGTGCTGTCAAGTGTCACGTTGTGTGCGATGTTGCCAGATTTACAAGTTTATGGTTATGGTTAATGACATCATTTAAAATTTGAAAAATTATAATATGGAAAAATTATGGAAGCAGTATGGCTTGTATGGTTGAGAGAAATGTCGAGAGGAACTAGATAGTGAATTTCAAGATTTGATGCGAATCAGGCGCAATAGAGGTTTGAAAAGCACACATATTTGACACGTGATGTGTTGACAGATGCAAAGCTGGGGTTGGTGGCGCGAAAGTAGAAAAACTGCTGGAGAAAAAGAATTAATTAAATTTAATAATAAAAGTGAACCGGTGTTGGCTTTCTCCTCGAATGGATCTAGGGATTTCCACATCCATGGTTGTTACTCCTTTCTCCTTCTAGGTGGAATTCCTCATTACCCCTTATATGGGATAAGGGCTCTGAGTAATTCCATCCACTACTTCCTCACTTCACATTCTTCGCCTTCTAACTTCAGGCTCTAACCATTTTCAACTTCTCTAGAACTTCAAGCCAACCTTTATGGAATAAGCAGTTTGGAAGTATTTCCACCTTCTCCAAAACACTCCTTTTCTTCTAACTTGAGGTTCACATTGAAATGCCTTGTATGGATCAAGGGTTTCTTTTTTTCTCACTATTTTAATTTTCTCCAGAAGAGCCTTTATAAGCCAACCTTATATGGAATAAGGAGTTTGAAAGTCTTTTCACCAATTTATTATCAAAATATTGACTTTGTCTAGCCAACCTTATATTACTTGAGGAGTTTGAAAGTCCATCCACCGGTTCACTTTTATTATTAAATTTAATTAATTCTTCTTCTCCAGCAGTTTCTCTACTTCCGTGCCACCAACCCCAGCTTTGCATCTATCAACACAACACTTACCATAACCACAAACTTGTAAATCTGGCAACATCGCACACAACGTGACACTTGACAGCACGCTGTCTTACCACGGCTGTCCAGTCCTTAGCCAAAATAATTTTCAAACTTTAAATTTTAAATAGAGCTGAGTTAGGAAATTTTCATTGTTTGGAACATTTTAAATGTGATTCAGAAAACCAAGAATATTCTACACATGTGAGAATGCTCACATGTTCTTATTTAATCAAGATGCTTTTTTATTCTCATTGACAGGTACTGAACAATTTTTTATATTTTTATTTTATATCATAAACATTTTAGATAAGCACTGACGATGGCCGTAGGGCGAAAGCGCTTTGCTTAAATATACAAAAATTTTACACGAAATACAGAATTTTAATTTTTGAATTATTTTTTGAACTAATAAGGTATGTTTATCAGCAAAAACGACACACTCTATAAGAAAAGTAATATCTAATTTGAGCAAATTCATTATAAGTAAAATAACTCACCTTAACCAAAAAAATAAACAACAACTCTAAACATCGCACATGTTCTTTGCAAAATAGAAAAATGGCGTCAAATCTAACAAATCACTCATTTCCGCTTACATTACAACTGGGAAATTTAAATATTATCAGCAATACTGATGGTGGCCGAACCCTCTCCCCACCTAGGACTATATATTCATTTTCACTCTCAGATCACTGATCACTGTTTCTACTAAACTGAAAAATGAAGAACTATAAACTGAACGATTAACTAATCTAGCCTGAGGAACAAATGTGAGATGTACCTTTCTTTAAAAAACAAGTCAAATTTATATAATTTTTCATTTATGTCGGTTTCTGACAAAAGACAACTATTTTTCTACTTACGCCCTTTGGTTTTGATTCTTACTGTTCACGGCTTACCGATAAGCCGCCTTTTAAAATGCGCACGTGTCGCAGAATTTAATTTTTTTCCATCCTGCTTTGCCGCCCTTTCATTTGCCGCCTGTTTTATTTGCACACATTCACCACATAGTCGGCGCGGTACTGATTGGAGGAAATAATTCTAAAATTCCATGAAGCTTTCCAATAAATGATGAAATAATGGAGTTTCTTTTGGAATAAGATGGTAATACACCGCAAAGTGATCGCAAGTCGAAAATTGTGAATATTTTAGTAAAAATGATCAAACCTGAAATACATCTGAACAACACTCGTCCTTTTAAATGTATATGATATGGTGAAATATTTTCCCTGAATAACAACCTCTTGCTCATAATTTCCAGTGTGTTGCTGCTTCACAATAAAATATCAGATTTATACATGCCGCGTCATCTATCGGCGACAAGTTTCAACATCAATGAGTGGTATTTATTTCCGAACATCCACCCATAGGTGGCCCTAAATCTGTTTTTCGTGGATGTGAATATCGAAAGTGATTTAATATATTCTACTCAAAGTGAATAAACATTATGTGGCTCGAATTGCCGATCAATCTCATAAGACCCTGTTTATCAGATGATTTGCGGATTTGAAACCAAGTTAGGTTTAGTGACTAGTTTGGATTGATCTGTTGATCGCCTTGTTGAGACAATATCGGTATTCAGATATGATCAGCTTGTGTAGGAAAAATCTTGTGACTAGAAGTAATTTATGTTATTTTTTGTAGGATATTACCTCTTACCAAAGATATTGCCATTGTTTATACTATAAACAAAGCACTCTGCTGACAGAAAGGAGAACTTCCAAAGGTTGGAGGTAATGCAGTTTCCTGCTTAAAATATACCAGTTTCAGTTATTCACATGTACGGTAGATGTCTCTGGGCATTTTTATGTTGCAATTCTTACAGAAGTCAAGTTGGGGCCCATACAGTATTGCCATTGTCTAAAGATACAATTCGCGATCGCCATCTATTAAACTTTCAGGGAAACTGTTCGAATTGTATTCCGTAAAGTGGCGGCACCACCAGATGGCAAACAAAACTGAAGTTCTGTTTCATTTTAGAAAAAGAGAATCGGTAACAAAATATTACTCTTGCTAATAATCTTGAAATTATGAAAGTTGCCTTCTCCAGTATCTCATATTTGACATACTGGATATTTGTCGGATAATAAATAAATCCTTATGATGAATTTGAATTCATGGGTGAATGGAACAATTATTATCAGATGCAAATCTTCTGACTTAAATAAAAAATATATATAGAAAAAATGTGCCTTTCAGTTGAGATATTTTTTAATTTCTATTAGTGATGAGGTTAAGTGGTTTTGAAAGGTCAATAGCCTTCTATTCCAATCTTTGTTTTCGTGCCCGGTTACAGAATATGAATTAGTCGATAAAATAAATAATAGTTTAAAAAAACTAAAATTCACGCTTTTATAGAAAACCAGACTAACAAAATAGAAAATAAGATTTTTTTTATTTTATTTAAAAAAAAAACGTGGGGTGCATGGTATCGCCTCGCCCAACAATTACCTGTGATGTGAGATATTTCTTACTTTACTGTCCTAGGTGTGTAATGTACTATATAATTATTGATACCATGCACCCCACGCTTTTTTTTAAATAAAATAATTTTTTTTCTTATTTTCAATTTTTTTAGTCTGGTTTTCTATAAAAGCGTGTTTTTTAGTTTTTTTAAACTATTATTTATTTTCAACTTTTTAGTTTAGTTTTCTATTAACGCGTGTTTTTAGTTTTTCAAACTATTATTATTATTAATTTTTTCAACTATTATTCTCCAATATTCAATAGAATCGGACCATAATCACAAAATTCGCGGCCATTTTGGAGCCGCCATCTTGAATCCTTCAATTTTGACAAAATAATCATAATCTCCGACCCCAAAAACACCACATACCAATTTTGAATAGAATCAGACTATAATCACAAAACTCGGCCGCCATTTTGAAGCCGCCATCTTGAATTTTTCAATTTTTACAAAAGAATCATAATATTCGACCCCAAAAACCCCCACATACCAATTTTGAATAGAATCAGACCATAATCACAAAACTCGTCCACCATTTTGGAGCCGCCATCTTGAATTTTCCAATTTTGACAAAAGAGTCATAATTTCCGACCACGAAAACCCTCAGATACCAATTTTGAAGCGAATCGGACCATAATCACAAAACTCGTACGCCATATTGGAGCCGCCATTCTGTTTTGTTTTTCACACACATTTTTTTAATGTATTGTCACCGGAATTATGTACACCTGCCAAATTTCAAATCATTCGGACTTCTGGAAGTGGGTCAAAATCGCGCCCAAAGGAGTCGGTTACAAATAAACAAACATACAAGTGAAGCTAATATAAAGCATGTAATAAAAAAAAATATCAAGAACAAAAGCAGCACACAAGAATCGAAGTACCTACCTACCCGCCACACATTGAAAAATTGTGCACATGACGTGTATTGACCTTCCTGGTCGAAGGACCCTGCTCAAACCTTAAGGAAAAGAGATCTACGTGGGAATTGCCTGAATTGTTTAGAATAAAACTACATAATACACGCTTAAAAAACTGTAGAAAACTGTAAATATTAATTAAAAAACGGTAAATCTCCATCTTTTTGCTTATTTTGTATTATTCAATGGTAGTAGGTAATAAATAAAACATATATGGGGAAGGTATTACAAACATAAAAATAATGTGATCAAACTTTGAATCATATTAAAAAAGTGAACTTGGGAATAAAACAATGTATAATTATATTCGTAACTGTTTCCGTTAAGTCTAGTAGCACAAAAATACTCACAACAATCGATCGACCAAAAAAAAATTTAACAAATGACAGACACACCCCGGCAAGGCAGGGGGCAGGTGATTCCCAAGTAACAAACAACTGAAACAACAGAATGTCGATGGCTCGGTGGTTAAGTGGCAGTGTTGCCAATGGAAATTGCACAAAATACTCGAAAGCGTGGAACAAAATACTCGAATTTTACTTGCAAAATAATGAAAATTCTCACAAAATCCTCACATTTTTTATAATATACCGAATTGATAAACTACTTGATTTATAGTTTATAGTATCAACTAACCATTCATTTGGTTTCGCGGTTTGGACCATAGAATTGTAATTATAATATACAGTATATTTTATAATTACAATTCTATGGTTTGGACAAAGGTTACCCCTAATAAATCTGTGGTTTTGTGATCTATTGTATTTTTTAACAAAAATAAGTTAACCTACCATTGCGTCACCTGGTGGTAGTTTTAACAGAGATGCGGAAATGGTGATCTTGCAGATGTCGCACTAATCGTGGAAACTGTAATGTTACGTAATGGCCCTAATTATAATGAATAAATGAATTAAATTTAAAAAAATGTATACTTTATATCTTTTATCGAATAACAAAAAATACATAATAAATGAGTTGGAAAAAATCATCACATGAGAATATAATCTGAATATCAAAACAATATCGGGGAATGCCACACAAGTTGCCAACTAAAAAAAAAATCAAAAACTTCTGCCTCTCCAAGTGTAATAATTTCATTGTATAGAGAATAACAAACTGTCTTGAAGTGTTTATATTTTTTAGTTATATTAATAGGGAATTTTGTGACTATATCCTGAGTGTTGGTACCTGTATCAATCTGATTCGTTTTTTCGTGCATTATCGACTGTCATCTGTCATGATGCCATTCAAACCTTAACGTAGAAGAACACCACTTTTTTCTCTTGTTCTTCGACTTCCGTTGTTATCAATTTTTATTATGTTGTGTATTTTCTTATTCAATCTTTTTTTCACAAAATATTGTTGTTTGTGCTACCAACTGTTCACATTTTTAGACAGAAATTCTCTATGAATGACACATTTGGTATAAGAAATATATAAGTGCTTCATGACCAATAGTAATTGAATTGATATATCAAATTGGCGGTTTTCCATACAACCAAAGTCAAACAATTGCCATTGGAGAGGCAGTACTTTTGAATGGTTTTTTAAGTTGGCAACTTGTCCAATCACCAAAGCAACAAAAACAAAGCAAGTAGATAACATTGTATGAGCAGCAGAGAACATCTATATACCACGGGATCCACGAAAACGAAGCACGGAACAATTTTTCATCAGCGTCCCACTCTGCCACACAACACAATACCAACAGCATTGTCAATTGCAGAAATTACTCTCAAAATCCTCACAAAAACTAGTAAATCTTTGCAAAATCCTCACAAAATGCCATTATTTGCAATTTTACTGCAAGTTCATGAAAATACTTTAAAATACAGTAATTACTCGCAAATTGGCATCACTGTTAAGTGGTAAATAAAACAGACTTCGACCGAACAACGAAAGATGGGACGATCTACTTACCCTATTCGCTAACGCCATCTATTAAATCGATTGACAATTACGTAGTCCGGTCCGGTAGTGGTAGGTTTTGCCATTGTATACAGGGTGTTTCCTAACTACGGTACGAAACTTCAGGGGGTGTTTCGTTGGGTCATTTGACAAAAAAAAGTTCCTATGAACATAGGTCCGGAGTTGCTTCGTTTCTGAGATACAGGGCGTTGACGTATAAAAAAAGGTATTTTTAAAATATCCTGAATATCCTGAAACCAATGTGGTTGAAATGTGGTACATCTATTTGAAGTAATAAGGCAATTATTTGGCCCTAAGTAGGTCCAGTGGCGTCTCAGTGGGCACCACAGCCAGCAATACTGAGAAAAAAATTATTTTCTCCTTTTCAGTGCATTTGAATATAAGCGTGGGTTCTAAAAAGTTTTTTATAACCGTGGTAAAAATACAACTTTTTGGCCTCCTGTGCTTTTTTTCATATTTAGCTTAGTTTTCGAGAACAAAAAAAATGAAGGCACTCTACAATCATGATTACCTGCTATGGAGACCAGCTGACAGTGATAGTATTGTCATATCAGTAAAAGTCAGAGTTGTCAATTAGCAGTGAGTCCATCATGAATACTTTTACTAACGCTGAAATGGCTGACATGCACTTTATTTATGGATTAGCGAATGGAAATGCGGAAGAAGCACGGAGAATCTACCAGGATAGATATCTTAACAGAGTAATTCCATGTGCTAAAACATTTAGAACGCTACATGCAAGATTATGTGAAACTGGAAGTTTTAATAAAAATGTAAGTGGTGGAAGAACAGAAACTGTAACAACGCCTGAACTAGAAGAAGCTATACTTGATGCGATAGAAGAAGATCCTTCAAATAGTACCAGGAAGATTGCACTGCAGCTTGAAGTAAGCCCAAAAACCGTTTGGAAAGTTCTAAAAAGAAACCTCCTATACCCATATCACATACAGCGGGTCCAAGCTCTTCTGCCTAGGAATTTTCACCCAAGATTAATGTTTTGCAGGTGGTTGATTCATACGATGGCACACAATAATAATTTTTTACCAAATATTTTATTTACGGACGAGGCAAATTTTTCACGAGATTCTATTATGAACTTTCACAATAACCATTTCTGGGCCGACGAAAATCCCCACATTATTAGAGAAAGTCATTTTCAGCAACGATTTTCGCTGAACGTTTGGGTAGGAATTATTGGTAACTACCCAATTGGACCCGTTTTTTTACCAGCAAGATTATCAGGGCTTCTCTGCGAAATCATTAACCCATTTTGTTGGAAGAAGTACCCGTACTTGTAAGAGGCAACATGTGGATGTCAGCATTTCGACATCACCTACCCTAATCGCTGGATTGGACGTGCAGGACCTCAAAATTGGCCCGCTCGCAGTCCTGATATGAATCCTCTAGATTTCTATTTATGGGGTCATCTGGAGGCTCTCGTTTATAAAACCCTATACTAGATGTGAATGACTTGAGGAATCGAATAAGTGACAATTGCAATGTCATAAGGAATACCCAGGTATTTTGAACGTGTCAGACAATCAATGACACATCGATTGCAGTCGTGTATTTTATCAGACGGTGGACATTTTGCTCATTTACTTCAAGGTCGAAATTGTTTATTTTTTTACTTTAGGTTTGTATTTTATGTTGTCCATGGATAATTTGTAGAATAAGTTAAAGTATTTTTTTCTCGAAAACGAAGCTTGATATGAATAAAACACAAGGGACCAAAGAGTTGTATTTTTAGTTGTTCAATCTGAAAAAATAAAATACTATAAAAAAAAGTACTTTTTTCTCAGTATTGTTGGCTGTGGTGCCCACTGAGACGCCCCTGGACCTACTTAGGGCCAAATAATTGCCTTATTACTTCAAATAGCTGTACCACATTTCAACCACATCGGTTTCAGGATATTCAAGATATTTTATAAATACCTTTTTTTTTAATACTTCAACCCCCTCTATCTCAGAAACGAAGCACCTGGACATATTTCATAGAATTTTTCAAATGACCAACAATAAACCCCTGAAGTTCTTACCTGTAGAAACACCTTATAACTTTAAGGAAGTCCCCTTTTGCAAAACGAATTTAAATTTAAAAACTCACTAGTAGCAAAAAAAATCATAATGGAATCTGTGAGCCTTAAGAAATGGAGATTTGAATATTTATCGGCAATAAACGAATTTAGAAATATGGTAGAACAGTAGTGTATCTGGATGAAAGTTGGTTCGATACACAGATATTCCAAAAAAGGTGGGTAGGCTCATCTGACTTGTGCCAAACTAATGCGCCGTCTAATAAAGAAAAACGCATTATAATTCACGCAAGAACCAAAAATGGTTTTATACCAAAGGCGTTGTCTTTATCGGCAAAAGATTATCTAAGTATTCTTTAGTCGATTATAATAATGATACTACAGCCGAATTATTTAAAGACTGGTTCCAAAATAAACTCATACCAAATATTCCACCCAACGTATTATCGAAGCTAGAAAAAAGTACCATGTTCAAATGACACCAAAGCCACATATACAAGAATATATGTTAAATAATGATATGTACTTGGCAAAGTACACAAAACAGTTATTAGAAGTTTTCGCAGTTATTCGAAAAAAAGAAATATTTTTGTGATTCATTGGCTGAAAGCTTGGGACATACGGTGCTCAGACTTCCTTCTTTTCACTGTATGTTTAACCCAATTGAACATATATGGCATCAGTTAAGTCAGCGTTCGAAGAAATAATACTTGTCCAACCTTAAGTTCAACTGTGATAGCTCTTATTCAAACAGAAACTGCAAACAGTCCTGATAACAGCTGGGCCAAGTGTTTTCCTTTATTATAAAGGTGGAAAAGTCATATATGGATATGAAAAATTCCCAAAGAAAAGTTTATTATCAATTTGATGACGACAGTGAAAGTGAAACTGATTTTCGTGAGTAATTTGTTTATAAATACCTTTTATCGGAAACTGAACTTTTTTAAATATAAAGTTTGTCATTTTACATTAATTAGGTATATCATTTTCATATATAAATAATGAAAAGCCAATTATAGATAGTGACACCTATGATCTGTGGGCGAAGCTTAGACCTGATATCGTGGAATTTTAATGGCACGAAATTTCGTGCACATTAACAGTCACCATCTGATGTCGCAGAGGCCAACCCACGACACCAATAGTCGTACTCTAGTGCGTTAGAGTAACGAAAACAAATAACGAGAATAAGAGAAATCTGTTACGAATCCAAGAGAGCCCACCATCCGTCTACAGATCTACGGTCAATATTTTGTTATTGTGTATACACTGACTTTTTTTTTTTGTCAAACATGATACAAGAAAATATAATTTTCAACTCGTTTCCAACCCACCCTTGAGGTATAGTTGATTAGCGTTTTTTATTGTGGTATCCCCAAGAGGCCTATCCCACTGTCGATATCGGGGTTTATTTCACTTTGTGTCGTTATGACATCGTTGAGTCGCGTTCGTTGTTATCATCGTCAGACATCAATTCGGACCCATATTCGGCAAGCTCGGCGTTCTGTTTGGTCCTCATCGTCCTGTATTTGATCTGAAACGCTTTCGGTATCTTCTGCATTGTTGTCGTCTAGCACAATCTGGTCAGGAATGTTTTGCAGGACGTCCAGTACAGTGTCACAAATAAGATACATTTCGCAATAGAATCGTTATATTGGAAGCTCTGAGGTGAATAGAACACATCTCCTTATTCCCCTACCCGGCTTTTGGAAAAAAAACATTGGGGATTTCGGTTTTAGCAGTCAAGAGCCCAAGTAAATCTATGTCTTTGCCAATAACGCATAGGAGGAAAAAAGGAAAAATTCAATAGCAGTCTGCACAATTGATGTATCCGCGTCTTCGACCGCCTGCTCAAACGTTAAATCGTGCTTCCAACTTTGTCTGCAGCATTGCGATGAGGCGCCCTTTATTAAAGCTGTTCGATAAAAAAAAAAATTTTGCGACACGTTGGAATCATGGATTATCGAAGATTAAACAGTGCTGCTTTGAGGGCGGTATCTTTCAGCAGATTTCGTACCTGTTTCATCCCCCTTTGGATTAAACAAAACAACAATAGTATTCGGATAATGCCTTTTAATACAATGAATGTAATTTGACAAAACATTGCAAATGCATTTTGCCGGCCCCACACAACACGATGGAGCAAGAAGCCACCGTCAACAAATGCATGGTCCTGTCAACGTTTATGACTGGTGTACAGTGAAGTTCAGGATTTATATAACGTTTGCGGCACGCGTCATGCACAGTAACTGTTTGTTGATTTACCAACACTGTATCGTTTTCCGTCTTCTCGCAATTGGCTAGATCTCCTTAATGTATTCAAGCCTTTGTTTTAACCACTACGGTATCTCCGTCCGGGAATGTTTTTCACATATCAAACAAAATTTTATCGAGTGACGCCATGATGTACACTGCACTATCTATGACCGCCACAATACCAAGAACTCATAGAACTAGAAGGCTAAAATAAGTGGAAAATTGATATGATTCATAACCACATGTATAGATGGGACACACGTAATCATGGGATATCATCCAACACTCCCGTTCCTGTACCTGTACGAGAATTTAATATAATGGATTTTGATGTAATGTATTTACATTATATTCCCTAAAAGATCCCAAACTACTCGACTATCGATTACTAGGGTCCTAAAGTTCTTTTTTCATATGTATTCAGAAGATAATATACAAGTTAAGTGGAGCCGAACAACTGATGGAATCAAAGGAATTTTGATTTCCTACAAACTCATTTGCAACGCTGTTTACATCAACACCTGTTATTTAGTCTGACGACATTATTATTCAGAGCCGGGCTTGCGTCTGTTGTTAATTTGTGTTTTTGATAGGTTGATCACTGAATTCTAGAAATCTATTGGGCAAATTCTACAAGGTTCCCCAAAAAAAAGGCAACAAAAATTGCTGGAATCCTTTTTTTTTAAAATGCCTTATTATTTGAAAAGTTTCAAACTACTGATGGTGGACCCCAATTTTTTTTTCTCCATCACAATAA